>JADWQK010001468.1:0-67648 GCA_017933935.1 Sesamia nonagrioides
TTTTTTTTTTTTGACGCTGTGGTAATAAATGCATTTACGCACCATACCCCGAAGGGCGTGTGTGGGACTCGCCCAGCCGAAGCCGGGAATACCCACTAAACCCACAGCGGCACAACGACATCGCCTGAGTGGCGGGGTCATGGGAAAATGGCACAGCCTAACTACCAATCCCCCGCCGGCGATTCCCGCCCAGGGCGGGCCCACAGTGGTCCCTCCACTCCACAGGGAGGGGCCGGGCTGGGTACGTCTTTTGTGCGAGAAGACGCAGCAGCCAAGGGTTTTTTAGCGAGGTGTCCTTCCTCTTAGCCCCACTCGTTTGCCCGGAGGCAAACGGGGCCCCCAGCTCCTTTCAATGAGGAGACCGGGTTGCCCGACGGTGACCCGGAGTTCGGGTCACGTCAGCCACCTCGAGTGGTGGCCGACCCGCCGCACGTGTGACCGCCGAAGCGGTCCCCACATCTGGTTTTGGTCCGCGCCGGTAAACCGGTAACCCCCATATCTGGGGGCCGTTCCCCTATCCGCCACCTGGGGACGCGTCCGATGGCAGGCCAGAAACTGCACACGGACGTCCTAACCTAACCTAACCTAACCTAACCTAACCACCCTGGCCGTCGCCTCAGGTGTCACGGACCACGTGAAGAGCGCGTTCCTCGAGTACCTTGCCGTTGTCAGGGCCACAAGAGAGGTAAACCTGGCAACATGCAAAAAGATCCTCCAGACCTACGAGCTAAACAACGACAACTACAGTTCCCAGGTCATAGCAGGGGAAATGGAGGGGCCGTACATGGCCGCCTACTGCGCGTCGCGGGGCTTCGTGTCCCTGGATGAAGAGGTGACGGAGTGCTCGGGGAAAGTGACCTTCAAAACACCGAAGGACGACCCAGTGGTGGTTGTCGCAAAGTGCACCAAAATCATGCTCGACGAAAGGATTC
This sequence comes from Sesamia nonagrioides, assembly GCA_017933935.1. Lineage (NCBI taxonomy): Eukaryota > Metazoa > Arthropoda > Insecta > Lepidoptera > Noctuidae > Sesamia > Sesamia nonagrioides. Next base: position 933 of record JADWQK010001468.1, read on the forward strand.
TCGAAACCGCGAAAGCTATTTCGGGAGACCTGGAATCGGGGGGGGTGCACTGGGCGGTACCCAACATCAAGTGGGTAAACGGGGTGCCGGGCTGCGGGAAGACAACCTGGGTGGTGGGTCATTTCGACGAGGGGAGCGAGGTCGTAGCGACCACAACAACCGAAGCTGCCAAAGATCTCAAGGAACAGCTAGCGCGCCGCTATGGAGATCGAGTCAAGACAAGGGTCCGCACTATTGCCTCAATTTTGGTTAACGGTTTCAAAGATAAGGATAAATGCCGTCGCCTCACGGTCGACGAAGCCCTTATGAACCACTTTGGGGCCATAGTCATGGCAGTCAGGTTGTCTGGAGCGAGCGAGGTCGTTCTGATCGGCGACGTGAACCAGCTGCCATATTTGGACAGAAAGAACCTCTTCGAGTTGAGGTACACCCGTCCGAATCTGGTGGCTAGCATCTCCCGGGATCTTCTATGTACGCACCGGAACCCCATGGACGTATCACTTGCCCTGAGCGAGGTTTACCCGGGAATTTATTCCTAAGTGACGTCGCTGTCGCGGGTCCACTCCCTGAGAGCCGCAGCGTTCACGGGTGCGCAAATACCGATAACAGCCAGCAACACCCTATTCCTGGTCCACACACAGGAGGAGAGATCTTCTCTTGCCAACCAGGGGTACGGGTCGGGCGACGGGTCGCGCATCCTGACCATACACGGGGCCCAGGGACTGACCTACGACAGCGTCATCATTGTAAACACCAAGAGCAGGAGACTACAGGTACACGACAGCGTTTCCCACGCGGTCGTCGCGGTGTCAAGACACAGGTCAAGCTGTGTCTACTACTCGGACGACACCGGCGACGCCATAGGGCGATTCGCCCGTAAAGCGATGGATGCGCCCACCAAAATGGTCGTCGAATATAATCTCAAGACGGCCATACAGCATCGGGACGCGGCAGTCGTGGACGGCCTGATGGGGGTGGTGAAAGCCCTCAGCGGCGGTAACCTGGACGCGGAAAAGCACCCAAACAAATCCTAAACCTATCCCAAATAATCCCACATGATAATAGCAACACAAAGTAAGATTTAATATATAGACACTAAGTCAAGTTCTAGGCTTAAGTTTAGAAATTGTAAACAAATAGTGTTGACGCCATCTATTGGCGTTTATAAATGGAACTGTTTGCGCTGTAAATTCTCATAACTAAAATCCTTGTCCCCGAAACCCTATACGTCACGTCATGCACCCGCTGCCCGCTAGATGGCGCTGATCGAAAACAGCGCCTTGATCATGCTAGAAGAATTAGAGTTCAGTGCGTATCCTGGACCCTCCGCGTGTGCGCACCGCTCGCCACGCGCCCCGCGTTTCACATCGCTAATTTGGTGTGATCCTAACCGCTGTTTAAAAACCCGCATTTGCACAGTTCTGCTGTGTTAATTTATTCGCTGAACGAAACAATCACTCGATTATAAGTGCGTCTCCTGGACCCTCCGCGTGTGCGCACCGCTCGCCACGCGCCCCGCGTTTCACATCGCTAATTTGGTGTGATCCTAACCGCTGTTTAAAAACCCGCATTTGCACAGTTCTGCTGTGTTAATTTATTCGCTGAACGAAACAATCACTCGATTATAAGTGCGTCTCCTGGACCCTCCGCGTGTGCGCACCGCTCGCCACGCGCCCCGCGTTTCACATCGCCATTTTGGTGTGATTCTAACCGCTGTTTAAAAACCCGCATTTGCACAGTTCTGCTGTGTTAATTTATCGCTGAACGATATAATCATTCGATTATAAGTTGTAACCATCCGCTCAAATTGGAGACGTGTCTTTGTGGCTTCAAGAAAAGAAACCGAAGCTGTTAGCGGGGAACTTTATATCCACGTGGGTGTTGTGTGAAGTTTGTGCCGAACCGCGAGGGTGAAGAAACTCGAAGACGGAGCCAACGGATTGAACTCCTACGAGACGACGACAGCCCACCAGCAGGTAAGGTGCATGATATTTCCACAACCCATTCCTAGGTTGAGAGTTCACAGCGCGACAGTGACGCCATTTTTTCTTTTCAACTATTTTACAAAATAACAGTCCAGATCGAAGGAAGGTATATTAAACACCGCGAAGCCACTTGGCCCCTCCAAATAGAAACATAAGTTGTAAATATATAGTTGATAAATAGAAACATAAATTGTAAACATATGGTAATAACTAACATAACAAGAAATGTAAATAATCGTAACTATATAACCAATAACAGTAAAAAATGTAAACAATAGTATTAAGATTAATTAATAAGCAACAAATGTAGCGGGTGTGCCCGTGGGGATCGGGACCTGACATACTCGCTCAAAGGTCCTTCCTGGTGGCGGCTCGCGTGTCGGGTCATTCGGCTCCCTCTAAAATGGTTGAGCTGAATGGGGCCGGGGCGCGAGTCCTGTCCGTGAGCGGGCGCCGTCAGCGGGGACTGGTCACCCCCCGATCGTCTGCGGGCATATCCGTAACTAAAACAATGTTAACTTTATATATACTAACAAAAAAAAAAAAAAAAAATATCTATATATACTAGCTTTCCGCCCGCGGCTTCGCCCGCGTGGAGTTCGGTTATATCGCGCTTTTTAGATTTCCCTCGGGAACATCAAATTTTTCCGGGATAAAAGGTAGCCTATGTTCTTTCTCAGGGTCTAAAGATTGTCTGTGCCAAATTTCATCAAAATCGGTTGAGAGGTTTAAGCGGGAAAGCGTAACAGACAGACAGACAGACAGTTACTTTCGCATTTATAATATTAGTATGGATTTCTTGCTTTAACCGAATGCATCAACGGGTGAGACTTTTTTTTTTAAAGATGTACGGTGTATGGTACCAGGGTAGCACAAAAGTGTAGGAGAAGTCGAAACAATGAAGCTCATTATTAATTATTAATCTAATATTACATGGATGAAGTTTTATTTTGCCTACTTTGAGGAGGTGCAAGGTACCAGGGTAGCACAAAAATGTAGGAGAAGCCGAAACAATGAAGTTCATTCATTAATGATAAACGCACAGGATATTGTAATCGTTTGAACTCAAATGGCATATCAATTGGGATCATAGGGATACTCCGTAACATACAAACTTCTCCTTTTGATATACCAGTTGAAATCGTAGATTCAATTAAATTTTGCAATAAGTTTTTCACTGTCAATCTGGCGCCATTACACAGTTTTGTTTGTTTAAAAAAATACAAAGAAATTATCATTGAATTTTATATACAATATGTAAAGAAAACCCTGTCCGATCCGTGAAGGTATTGTTAGGTATCGTTAACTGATCCTAATAATGCCTACAAAGCCGGGCTAAACTTAAAAAAAAATCCCCCAAAAAAAATAAATATTATTTCGAAAAAGCGAGGTAACTTAATGCATGTGCAGTAGGCAACCCGATAGCCCCGCCCCCCTTCACCCGCGCATGTATGCGCGGGTGAAGGGGGGCGGGGCCATGCGGCACGTGGTCGCATCGCTATTCGCTCCGTCACAAATGGTGTTGTCAGTTTTTTAAAAATGACCAAATTTCAGGGAAATTGGAATTAATACCCGGGAAAAAAAGATTATTTCAAAATTCATTATTATTGTTACTGTGATGATTATGTAAAATTTTATATTATATTTGGTCAAGTGTTTACCTAACCTTTATTATCCTTATGGGTCGGACAGGGTTTTCTTTACATATTGTATATAGAAGATGAGATGATGATCCACCGTTCATTGAATTCATTTGTGAAAACGTGATAAATGAAGAACCGCTCGGCGGATTTTATTCAAACTTCACACAAACCATCTACTAATTAGTCGCAACAAAGCCTAAAAATTTGGTTTGGATAGGTGAGTCCGTTCCTGAGTTATAAAATTACAAAGAAAGTGGCAGCTGACCCGGCGAACTTTGTTCCGCCTTGAAGGCAACATCACATGATCCAATTTTTTACTTTTTAAATTAGGGTAACACAAAAGTGTAGGAGAAGTCGAAACAATGAAGCTCATCATTTCGGTTGAGCGTAATCACCACGCTTGCTCAATGCGGGTTGACGATTTCAGACGTAAATTCCGCGTTTCCTGATGTTTTCCTTCACCTTGCATAAATGCATCTAGCTCTGAGAAGAAACGCCGGAACAAACTCAGAGGTCATTGATGGGGCATTATGATATTACTGGCCAAAAGGAAACTAAAATAAAAGTTTTATCAATAAAGTTCCGCCTTAAAGGCAATATGGCATGGTCTTATTTACTACTTTTTAAATTAGGATAATCTATATATATTAAAGAAAGTCGAGTTAATTATACTATTTATAACTCAAGAACGTCTGAACCCATTTGGCTGAAAATTGGTAGGGAGGTAGCTAAGGACTGGGAGAAGGACATAGGATATCCTTTTTACCCCGTTCCCGTCGTTCCTGTGTGAATGAATGAACTTCATTGTTTCGCCTTCTCCTACACTTTTGTGCGACCCTGGTACCTTGCAACTCCTCAAAGTAGGCAAAATAGAACTTCATCCATGTAATATTTATTAGAATAATAATGATGAATGGAGCTTCATTGTTTCGACTTCTACACTTTTGTGCGACCCTCGTACCTTGCAACTCCTCAAAGTAGGCAAAATGAAACTTTATTCATGTAATATTAGATTAATAATGATGATGAATGAGGCTTCATTGTTTCGACTTCTCCTACACTTTTGTGTTACCCTGGTTAACAGATTAACAACTGAAGTTAGCTAAAATTGAGTTTCTCGAAGCCGACCACTATTTATGTACTAAGAGACAATGAATTGCCGTATTTTGAGACTATGCAATTTTGTCGCGTTCGCGATTCACTTTCACTTTTGTTGAGTTTCAGAACGCGATATTAGATCCTCTAACGCGCACGCGAATTTGAACTTTATGCAGCGGTAATAAATTACAAATTGACTCTCCATTTTATTTAGAAAACGTTTGTATGGGAAATAGAAAAATGCTGTTTTGGGATTTTCCCGGCAGTTATTTAAATTTTTTCACCTTTTAAACCTTCCCTAGACCTCCACGAAGAATTCAAGACCAAGATAAGATAAATCCGTTCAGCCGTTCTCGAGTTTTAGCGAGACTAACGAACAGCAATTCATTTTTATATATATAGATTATATAGTCACAGGTGGATTCATAGTTACGTGAGGTAGTGTAGTTTTTAGTAGTAGTTTCCTCGGCGGTCCCACTGTGATGGGGAGTCCCCGCCTGAGAATTTTAAATATAGTAATTCCAATAAATAAATACAAACAATAAAAAAGAGTGCGGACGTCCATGTCTGCAGTAAAAATACTCATTTCAAAAAAAAAAAACCTAACCTAACCAACGGGGACGTCCGATCGATGAGCTGGAATCCCGCGAACTGGAGGAGCGTAGGGCCTTTACGGAGGCCCCTCACCCCGCCAGTGAGCCAGATGTCGAATATCAGTGTCTGGAGAATATGCTCCCCGAAACTGTGGCTCAGCTACAGTTGCCCGCTCATCTGATTTACACTGACGGTAGTAAATCGGATGAGGGGGTCGGGGCAGCATATTCATACTGGCGGGATGGGTCCGAGATTCGGACCAAGCGAATGAGGTTGGAGTCGATGTGCACCGTCTTTCAGGCGGAGCTGCTCGCGATAGCCAGGGCTACGGACCTGGTTGTCTCGAGAGGCTTCGACTGCGCGGCGGTACTCAGCGACTCCCGGTCCTCGCTCGACTTAATCCGAAACCCGGAAACGCACCATCCCCTTGCTACCCATATTCGTGAGAATATAAGGGAGCAAGAGGGGAGAGGTAAAATCCTCCGGTTCTTTTGGGTGAAAGCTCATGTCGGGATCCCCGGCAATGAGCGCGCCGACGAGTTGGCAAGGCAGGCGGCGGCTCAGTCCAGGGTCGCCCCAGCGTATGACAGGTGTCCAGTCTCATACGTCAAGCGACGTTTGAGGGAGGGCACAGTAGCTGTCTGGAATGGGAGGTACACCGGCGGGGCCACGGCTGGGGTCACGCGAATGTTCTTCCCCGACGTGGCATGCGCGCGCAAGGTCCTGAAGTGCCTCGATAGGACGTCTGTCTGGGCGCAGATTCTGACGGGTCACGGCGGTTTCGCCGCGTACCTGCATCGGTTCAAATTAAAAGACAGTCCAGCCTGAGACAATACAGCACTTACTATTGGAATGCCCGAGGCACAACCGCGCCAGATACGACCTGGAAGTAAGTACTGGTAGGACATTAACCGAAACAACTATATCTGAAATCATGGCAGATAATCACTCCAGGCCGTATCTGGAGCGGTTCAGCCTCCAAGTAGCTAAGATAGCAATAAAAAGAAATAAAACAAGGTAGGCGGCACAGCCAGCCTTGCTGGCAAGAAATGTATTAGAATATAAGCAGTTGAACGATTGTAAACAAGTTAATAATAAGATGATGACAATGTAAACATAAGAAAGAACATTATGTATATAGATTTAAGACGAAATGTATAAATGAATAAAAGATGACAAGAACGGGAAAAGAGCAACCCGTAAAAGATATATACAAACCGTAAAAAAAGTACATGCGGAATAAAAAAAAATAAAAACTGCTGAAAAAAGAATGAATAGGCAAAAAAGATTTCTTGCCATGCAAGAAGTGAGAGGGCGGAAACCATTAAAAAAAAAAAAAAAAAAAACCTAACCTAACCTAACCTTTTTAGCCGGGAATACCCACTAAACCCGCAGCGGCACAACGACATCGCCTGAGTGGCGGGGTCATGGGAAAATGGCACAGCCTAACTACCAATCCCCCGCCGGCGATTCCCGCCTAGGGCGGGCCCACAGTGGTCCCTCCACTCCACAGGGAGGGGCCGGGCTGGGTACGTCTTTTTGTGCGAGAAGACGCAGCAGCCAAGGGTTTTTTAGCGAGGTGTCCTTCCTCTTAGCCCCACTCGTTTGCCCGGAGGCAAACGGGGCCCCCAACTCCTCTCAATGAGGAGACCGGGTTGCGCGACGGTGACCCGGAGTTCGGGTCACGTCAGCCACCTCGATTGGTGGCCGACCCGCCGCACGTGTGACCGCCGAAGCGGTCCCCGCATCTGGTTTTGGTCCGCGCCGGTAAACCGGTAACCTCCATATCTGGGGGCCGTTCCCCTATCCGCCACCTTGGGCGAAATGGCGTGAGGTGACAGGTGTCATTTGTGACCCCAAAATGCCGGTTAAGCTTAAGGGGCAGGTCTATAAAACCATCATTAGACCTGTTCTCCTGTATGGCAGTGAGGCGTGGCCTGTGCTTGAGCGACACAAGCAGGAGCTGCGTGTCATGGAGATGAATATGCTGCGGTGGATGTGTGGAGTTACGCGGAAAAGACAGCATCAGGAACTCCCGCATCCGGGGCAGCCTTCGTGTCCGTGACATTGCAGACAAACTGCAGGAGGGTCGCCTACGCTGGTACGGCCACGTCTTACGCAAACCGGCAGGTTACGTGGGTAACAAAAGTCCTTTCTTTTCCATGAAATCCACTAGCATCTGACCTCTGGGATTCCGACCATAACAACGGTGTAGTGGGTTTTGGAGGAATGTATGGCTCTACTGACGTCCTCATACATAACCTCCACCTCATCGTCAGAGTGTTTAGACGTCGGGGCGTGGACCTGTATAACTTTTAACGAATATCGTTTTGTTATTCTGAGTACAAGGTACGCCACCCGAGTCGAAAAGCTCCCGACTTTAACAACGTTGTTCACGAGGGACTTGTGGACAATAAACCCGACGCCACCCTGGGACAGCTGGTCGCCTTCCCGGAAATTGAGCAGGTTGCCAGACTTCAGGATTATCGAGTCCTCTCCCTCTCTTCGGACTTCAGTTAACCCCACAATGTCCCAGCGCAACCGGCTCAGTTCTTCCTCCAGTTCGACAATCTTCTCATCGGTCCGTAGTGTGCGCGTGTTAAATGTTGCCAGGGCCAAAGGTCGTCGTTGGTCATGGTAGCCGGACCTCTGCCGGAGATTCTTAGCACCCCTTGCTCCGCCGTAACCGAGTCCGCTACCGTAGACTGGAATAGCGGAGCTGCCGGGGACTAGGGGCCTGGGCTGTATCGTGTGCATCATTGGGGGGGTTTGCCATAATCCCCACGCTTGGCAGGCGGGTTGGGGATCGCAGTGATTTGATATTACACAGGAGAAGCACTGCTGCCCGCTTCCCTGGTGATTTCCCTTAGTCGCCTCTTACGACACCCACGGGAGGATATGGGTTGGTACTATTCTAGGCCCGGTACCACACGGGAATTATTGACTGTTCTGACCCAAACATAGCTGCTGAATCCCTTGTGTCTCTCTTGTCCACTTCCATAAAATCTCACACTATTGCAACACTTATCCCTAGTAAACTCCGTATTTTAAAGCCATGGATTACCCCTGGCCTTCTAAAATGTATACGACATAGAGATAAACTTTCCAAGGCGCTCTTGAAAAATCCTGAAAACCACACCCACAAACTTATTTTCCTCCGGTATCAAAACCACTGCAATAATCTTCTTAAAAAACTAAAGCAAGAACATGAAACTTCTGAATTCCAGAGGGCCAGGAATAATCCTAAAGCGACTTGGCAACTTGTCAGACAAGTGGCAAACCTCGAGCAGTGTAACAGGGCATCTGCTCTAGAGCTGCTAAAACTCTGTGATGATCCTGTGGATTCAGTCAACGAAGTAAACCAATACTTCACTTCTGTCGGCAGTAATTTGGCTTCAAAAATCAGTCAACCTGGTCCATCATCATCAAATAAACATTCAAGTCCTAAATGTATGGGCCCAGGTCTATCTTCGCCACTAGGATCAATGGTTCTATATGACGTGGACGAAGAAGAATTAGATTAAATTATCCTAAACTTAAAAGATAAGTGTGCTGTAGGTATCGATGGTGTCTCCGCCTCCGTCATCAAAGCTGCTCGGCACACTATCGTTTCTGTTTTTAACCGACTTCAAAAAGGAGGAGGTTACTCAATTCGACCGTATATATGTTTTTTTTTTTTTTTATGTTTGTTCGCGCATAACTTCGTCGTTTATGAACCGATTTTGATAATTCTATTTCTGTTGGAAAGAAGACATTCCCAAGGTGGTCCCATGATAAGGATATCAGGGTTTGATGGTGGAAGACCAGAGAAAACAAGGGGAACTTTAAAAAATTGCAGGGGCTACAAGTGCATTTCTTAGCATTTCATTAAGTATTTTATAGCACTACAATTTAATAAAGGTCTGGAGTAGATCTGATGATGGAGCCGGGAGACAGTCGAAGGAACTCCTCAACAATTCACAGCAGCTACCTTGTGTTTGGGCTCGATTAATTTGTATTGATAAGAACTTTACACCTAGATGAGTTGTGACTGTCATAAGAGCTCTGATGATGAAGACAAAGGCCAGTTCCGGGAACTCCTCAACGGTTTACAGCAGCTACTTTGTGGTTGGACTTCATTCATTTATATTGATGAGACCTTTGCACCCATCATCATCATTCTCCTGCCCTCATCCCAATTTATTTGGGGTCGGCGCAACATGTCTTTTTCTTCCATGCATCCCAGAAACCAGAAACCATCTCGGCAGTCACCCCCTTCTTAGCCATATCATCCTTCACACATTCCATCCATCGTTTCTTTGGTCTTCCCCTACTCTTATAGCCATCAACATTCATAATTAAGACTCTCCTCACGACATTCTCCTCAGTTCTCCGTAACACATGCCCGTACCATGACAACCGATTTCCACACAACTTTTCAGTTACCGGTGCCACTTTCAGACTTCCTCTTATGTACTCATTTCTTATTCTATCCATTCGTGTAACACCACACATCCCTCTTAGCATTCTCATCTCGGCTGCATGCAATTGCCTTTCATTCATCCCTTTCGTAGCCCAACATTCTGATCCATACAAGACAGCAGGTCGGATCATGGTATATATATTTTCCCCTTAAGTTTAAGGGGAATGCGGGAGTCGCAAATTGTTCACGTGACCTGCCGCCATTTCATCCACCCAGTGTTAATTCTGTGCTTAACCGTCCGATCTATTTCGCCATCGCTTTGCACGAGTGAACCGAGATACCGAAAGTCGGAGCAGATTGGTAGGAGTGCGCCATCAAGGGCTATGGCTCCAGAAGTGGAGAGACCGCCGAAATCGCAGAACATATATTCGGTTTTGGTTCTGCTGATTTTCAAGCCAATATTCTCCAGCTTCTGTTGCCATTTTTCCAATCTGCTCTGGATCTCAGGTCCATCTTCACCGACGAGAACAATGTCATCGGCGACCAGCATGCACCAGGGTGCCTCCTCCTGGATGTCCGACGTAAGAGCGTCCATAATCAACAGGAAGAGGTACGGACTTAAAGCCGATCCCTAGTGCAAGCCTACCGCCACACTGAACTCGTCGGTATTGCCAGCAGCCGACCGGACGTAGGTACGAGATCGACTGTACATAGCACGAATTAACTCTACATACTTCCCAGGCAAACCTTTCTCTTTCAGGGCCCACCACAGCACATCACGAGGTACCCTATCATACGCTTTCTCCAGATCAATGAACACCATGTGCAAGTTCTTGTGTGCACGTCTGTACTTCTCGCACACTTGGCGGAGTGCAAAAGTGGCGTCCATTGTTCCTCGACCTGGCATAAACCCAAACTGGTTTGGGGTAATTTGAATTTGAATTTATTTATTTGTAAGAATATTGTTGTTACAAGCTGTTATATACAATTCACGTCCAAAATATTCTGCTGTCTTTCAGCGTACAAACATTTTCAAGCAGTAAAAATAAATTGATTAAAAATTAAATAATTAATGAATTATACATGTATTAAAAAGTCAAATAAATGAAGAAAAACATAATTATACAAACTAACATTGCCCAAATACCCATAACATATACATTATTACTGTCACTATTATTAATTTTAAAAAGTATGATTTAAAAATTCATTAACAGAATAAAAACACATGTCTAAAAGCCAAGCAAACATTTTACATTTAAATTTATCAATTGGTAACATTCTGAACGCAGGTGGTAATTTATTATAAATTTTTATTGTCATACAACTGGCATTTCTACTGTAGAGATGTAGTCTCTGAGTAGGAACTAACAGTTTCCCAGAATTTTTCCTTTTCAGTCTTTCCGATACATGTTCACTCAGTGAGTATAAATGAGGATATTTTTTAACAAATAGGCAAACCTCAAAAATATATAGACACGGAAGTGGAAGAATTTTTAATTCTTTAAATAATGGTCTGCAATGGTCTAAGTATTCTGCTCCACTCATGGCTCGGATACACTTTTTTTGTACTTTGAACGCTCTGTCCACGTCCACCGAATTTCCCCATATAACAAGGCCGTAACGCAATATTGATGAAACGTACCCATGATAGGCACTTAGGACTGTATTTTTGCTGGATACTAATCTCAACTTGCGGAGAGCATATACAAACTTATCAAGCCTACTGCATACTCTTTCTACATGATCCTTCCAATTCAGTTTGTTGTCAATTATTATACCCAAAAATAAAGCTGATGGTTCCGGTTGCAAAATTGTATTACCATATTGAATTATTGTTGGTGCAGCTAACAAGTTGCATGTTTGAAATTGTACCACTTTGGTTTTATTTATATTAACATGAAGATTATTGTCACTTAACCAGTTAATTACATTAATTAATTCAGTCTTAGTACAATCTTCTATGTCAGTTTTGTTGGAACATTTTATCACCAAAGTGGTATCGTCCGCAAATTGTATACATTCACATTTTAAACATTTCATAAGGTCATTTATATATAATACAAATAATAGCGGACCCAGTATGCTTCCCTGTGGAACGCCAGAACTGTTAATTTTTAATTCTGAGCAATACATCTTCCTCGTTTTTTTTTCTATTCTAGATATAACAGTTCTCTGTTGGCGATCAGACAAATAACTCTTAAGCCATGCATGAGCCTTGCCTCTTATTCCATACTTTTCTATTTTGTGGAGTAGACGTTCATGTGATACAAAATCAAATGCTTTGCTCATATCCAAGAATACTGACAATGCAGACATTTTATTATTAAGAGCTTCAGTGATTAGTTTTACTCAGGAAAAACAGGCCAGAGTTGTTGAATAGTTTTTTCTGAAGCCAAACTGAGTCTCCACAATCAGGTTATGTTTATTTAAAAAGCTATTTATTTTGCCATGCATAGCTTTTTCAAAAATTTTTGCAAACATTGGAATCAGTGTAATGGGCCTATAATTACCCATATCAGAACAGTTGCCCTTTTTATATAGTGGTTTAATTATAGATTCCTTTAGTTGGGTTGGGAAAATACCTTTTTCAAATGAGAGGTTTATTAAATAGCTAAGAGGGGATGCAATAATTTTTGCACTTAATTTAATTATTTTAGTCGTTACTTCGTCATATCCGGTTGAATGTGTGTTATTCAATGAATTAATTATTCTAATAATGTCAATTTCATTTACTGGAGTCAAAAATATAGTATTAATGTTATTATCAATGTCAATGTTGTCTACGTTATAATTATTATTGTTAGATTTTTGTGTCAGTTCGATAAAATAGTCATTAAATTGGTTACATATGTCATAAGGATTAGCGATTTTTTTATTACAGATTATTAGTTCATTTATTATATCGTTGTTGTTATTTGATTTGTTTGAGTTATTTTTTATGATTGACCATGTCGCTTTACATTTATTTTTAGCATTATTTAAAAAAATGGTGTTATTTATTTGCTGTGATTTTGATATGCATTTTTTTAAGATCTTAGTATAATTGCGGTATTTTTTCTTGTGGTAATCTTTACTTATAGCATCGTGCTGATATGCATAATATAAAGCTCTCTTCTTCATGCATGATATTTTTAAACCCCTACTAAGCCATTTGTTTTTAATAGGTTTATTGGTCTTTTTGACGAGTATTTCGGGAAAACACAATTTATAGAAGAGCGTGAACAAGTCGTGGAATAAATTAAATGCTTTATTGCAGTCTGTCTCCTCGTACATTTCACTAAAACTCAAGGCTGCTAAGCAATCTAGAAACTTTGTTACGTTGCTCTTACCGTAATCTCTTTTCGTTTCATACCAAAATTCTATAGTTTTTGATTTATTATTATTCATCGCTGGAACATAAAAAGTCAACGATTGTCCGGTATCGTGATCGGAGAGAGCTAAATTATGTATACTGCATTTCAGGTCAAGTGCGGGAACATTACTTGCTATTTGATCTATGCTAGCATTTTTCCTAGTGGGCATCCTAACATGTAGTGAGATATTATAATTGTTTAGTAATGATATCAATTCTTTTGTATATTTGTTGTCTTTTAAAATATCTATGTTCCAATCTCCGTACAAAATAATATTTTTTTTAGCTTTGCGGGTTAGATTGTGTAACAATAATTCAAGATTTTTAAAAAATGTGAACACTTCTGAATCCGGAATTCTATAAATGCACACTATAATTAAATTGTGGCTCAGTATTTCTGTACCACAGCATTCGAAGCAAAATTCGATGGCCAATTCATTAGTTATTGGTAACGGACTAAAAACTATACCTTTTTTCACTAAAACACACGTTCCACCGCGTTTCTTACCGTATCTTGTGTAACTGGCAGCTAAGTTATAGTGTGTAAGAGTCAGATTACTTTCATGCCCTGATTTTATAAAAGTTTCACTGAGACAAATAAAATCTATATCGCCAATCTGATTTGCCAAGTCGGTAATTGTGATTTCAAATACATCAATTTTATTTAAGATCCCAGCTATGTTTTGATGTAATAGAATAAATTGATTTTTCTTTGAATTGTCATTACTACCAACAAACATTTTATGTAATGGGACGAAAATTAGCTTTTTGGGTATTTTTTGGTGATTTTGGAGAGTTACAGTCGTAGTCATACTGACTTGGATAGGTCTCAATGTCAACAAGTACGCGACGGAATATATTTTCATAATTACGTTTTTGTCCGAGTTTGTTAAGTTTACCCGTATTATATGAGAATGTTTCATCAGATAAGTCAAAATTACTGTCAAAAAAAATAAACATAATTAAGATTTTCTATGTCAGTGTAAAGCAAATTATTAAACATTTCAACCTTGTAATTGTGTATCAGAGCCCCTTGTACGTAAGTAGGGCAGCATATAATAACATTTGTATGATTTACGGTTTTAAGAGATTCTCTAATGAACCTAACCATTTCAATTGGTTCTCCGGTCCCTTTAAAGTCTTGTTCACCAATCATAATAATACAGTAGTCGTCCAAGCTATAATTCTGTAATTTATTACCTATATTAGAAATAACGTCCCTTATACTACCATTACGAGACAAGTAATGACAAAAGTCAAAGTGCAGGCCAAAAGTGCTTTCCAATACTTCCAGTGTCCCTCTATGGTTGCAGTTATTGAGAACACATAGCTTTCTTTTTTTTCTACTGACTTTTGTTATCTCACGACGGTCTTGTAGTGTCTTCTCGTGTATTTTAATCTCCTTGTCGCTATAATTGCTATATTCAGTAGATACAGATGCTTCGGTCTGCGTTTGCTTATCGGCGTATACTGGTACAGAGATTGATCTAGGCGATTTATCATAACTAGGTGACTTTAATAATATATTGGAGCTCTCAACGCAGTCTCTTTCATTGTTGCTGAATGACTGTTCTTGGATCAGTGATGCATTACGTTGACTATCCGTAATAGAACGTCTATTTCTTTTTCTCGTGGACATTAATTTCTGCCTTTGTGACTGTTTGGGACTGGTGCAAAGTGATTTCAGTGTGTCAATATAAGTTTGTTGTCGTAATATTGTTTCCTTGAGTTCATTGTTATCGCATATCACCTTATCCAATTCATTTTGTGTTAGTTTATACTGTTCTTTTAAATGTTGTATTTCTACCTTCATTTCTTCTAATTCATTTTTGCTTATACCCGTTGATAGATCAAGACTTCTTATATATATGTCCGAATTGGTTTCGTCCAATGATGAATCATTACTCACTAAATCTATTGACTTTGATCTTAGGAGTGGCTTTCCTCCTCCTCGTCGCAATGTAACGTTGTGGTTTATTTCCATAGACATGGTTAAGAAACAATACCAGACAATTCACAAAAAGAAACCGCGCATGTGGGGATCGAACTCGAGCAACACCGTTTACTGAGGCGTACAATTTTCTAACAGAGCCATTCTCGCAGATACGTAGAATGACGAAATAGTGCTCCTTAATATAAGAACAGATATTTCGTATTAACTAGTGACGGTTATTATGGTTAGAAAAATTTGCACTGTTTCTTTGTTCTCTCGAGTATAGAAAATAACACTTATTTAAGATTATCCATTCACTCTTTAATGTTGGTATAAAGTTTATTGCTTACTTGAAGTGTTTTTATTGTAGATATTCACAGTTATTCACTATGTATTTGTTACTTCTTTACTGTCGCTGTAATTTTCTTTTTTTCCGATATCTCCGCAGTTCGAAGTCGGAAAAATCCAAATTTGGTGTTCAGAGATAGGTCTTTGTGCGGCGTATCCAGCTACAGTCTCAGATTTTTAAATCTTCGCTTAAAATTTAGCAGCGTCGAGCCGCAAGGTCTCAAAGTAACGGTTTTTCTTCGATTATTTTTTCAATTTTCTACTTTTGACAACAAAACTTTCACAGTAGCATGCGCCTTAGGAGCACGCTTCTAACAGTATATAATCTCACTCTCCTCTCGCAATCTTTTCTCAATCACTTTCTCCCATACCTTCATACTATGTGACATGAGCTTTATCCCTCGATAGTTGTTACAGTCTTTATTCTTAAAGATGGGCACTGGTGAACTATTGCACCATTCTTGTGGGATCTCTCCTTCATGCAACAACTTATTGAAGAATAAAGTCAGCCACATACAACCATCTCCTTTTAAACACTTCCATACTTCTACTGGTATATCATCTGGGCCCATAGCTTTTCCATTTTTCATACCTTGAACTGCTATTCTTACTTCATCCATGCTAATTTCTCTTACTAAACCCATATTCTCTTGTACCTCTTTGAGCACGCCACTCCATTTATTCTCTTCGTTCATTAGCTTTTCAAAATAAACCTTCCATCGCTCTTTTATTTCGTCATCCCTGGACAGAACCTTAGCAGCATCGTCTTTCATATATTTGATATTACTTATATCTCTCGTTCTCCTTTCTCTTGCTTTTGTAATCCGGTAGAGTTCCTTCTGGCCTCTAGGGCTGACCTTTGCACCCATTGGGTTAAAATAATGGTCTGCAGTAAATTTGATGATGAAGACCATAGGCAGTTGAGGGAATACTTACGGGTAAAAATTAAAGTAAACAAAATTACGTCGTTTCCCAACTATATTGGCGCCAGCTTCCAGTCTGATGGATGCAACTGAATACATAGTATTTTTAACAACTAAAAAGTGTAAAATAAAAACTTTTTTACAAAAAAATAACCGACTTCCAAAAACCACTACAAAGTGAAAAATAACTAATTTCGGAAGTCGGTGTCAAAAAAGGAATATACAAAACCAAAGACACCGACTTCCGAAATTAGTTATTTTTCACTTTGTAGTGGTTTTTGGAAGTCGGTTATTTTTTTGTAAAAAGTTTTTGGTGCATATTTTTAACATGTGCCTGACGAGCGGAGTCTTCCCAGATGTTTTCAAGACGGCAATAGTTCATCCTATATTTAAAACTGGGTACAAGAGCAGTGTCGTTAACTACAGGCCTATATCGGTTCTCTCTACATTTTCCAAAATATTCGAAAAATAAATGAACCGTAGACTTATGAACTATCTTAGTAAAAATCAGATCTTAGCCTTCAACCAGTTTCGTTTCCGGACTGGAAAATCTACAGATGATGCAGTCCTGGAACTCACTGATGAAATAGTGAACAGCCTAAATAATAAACAAAAAGCTATCGCTATCTTCTTAGACCTATCCAAAGCCTTCGATACTGTTTCCGTCCCCAGACTCCTCTCTAAACTGGAGGGGATAGGAGTTCGAGGTGTTGCACACGATATCTTTCGCAGTTACCTAGAGAATCGTCAACAGGTCGTTAAAATTGAAAATTTCACCAGTAGAAAGATTAAGCTTAGTTTCGGTGTGCCTAGGGCAGTGTACTCGGGCCAACCTTGTTCCTCATTTACGTGAACGAATTGTGCCAATTGGCCCCACCCAACTCTAAAATAGTTGCTTACGCCGACGACACAGCCCTTATTGTCCACGGAAAAGACTGCACCGAAACTTTTAATAGAGCAGAAAATGTTCTCAGAGCTGTCATGAATTGGTTGAATACTAATCTTTTGACCGTCAACATCAGCAAGACAAAATATATAACTTTTACTCCGGGCATCCTAAGCCAGCCCCCAAATTCTTTAAGACTTAAAGCGCACGTTTGCTCACCTAAAAACTCACACAATTGCGACTGTATATCCATAGAGCGTACTGATAATATCAAATATCTCGGAGTAATCATCGATAAACACTTGAAATGGAAAATGCAAATCAGCTCCCTAGTAACACGTGTTCGAAGATTAATTTATATATTTAAAAAGCTTAGGGGGGTCGCTGACTTTGGATGCCTCATTATGGTTTATCTGGCACTCGCCCAATCAGTTCTTGGATATTGCGTAACCTCATGGGGTGGAGCCCACAAAACCTCCATGCTTCGGCTGGAAAGAGCACAAAGAGCTGTGCTAAAGGTGCTCGCTAAGAAACCATTCCGATATCCAACTGCTGATCTCTACGTGGAATGTAATGTGCTTACGGTTAGAAAGATTTTCATTTTGCAGACTATACTTAGAAAACACAGCTTGATACCTTTCGACCGAAGTTTGTGTATCACAAGACGCCTTTCTGATAGAGTCTGTAAAGTTATGCCCTGTAAAGCGATGGCAGCGAGGAGACACTTTACATTCGTCAGCTCTAAAATTTATAATAAAATAAATAGAATTATGAACATTTATAGCTTAACGAGAATGGAGTTAAAAAGGAAGTTTCCCGAGTGCCTTTTTCATTTCTGAGCTGTAGCTTACAATAGTATCTATATACTAATGTAACAATAAGTTTTTATTCACAACACATAGGGTTCCTAAGGAAATAAATAAAGAACATTTGTATTTTTTTTAAATATTTATCTATACTAATACTAATAACTAATCTATACTAATATGTATATAAAGCTGAAGAGTTTGTTTGTTTGAACGCGCTAATCTCGGAAACTACGGTCCGATTTGAAAAATTATATTTGTGTTAGATAGCCCATTAATCCAGGAGGGCTTTAGACTTGGTATACAACATCACGCTGCGAAAAATAGGAGAGGAGCATATCAAAAATTGAAAATGTATGCTGTATATTATGATCTAGAAGTATTATAATGTATCTATTGAAATCGACTCCATTGGGGTTAAAATAAAATGTTCAAAAAACTAACTCCATGCGGGCGAAGTCGCGGGCGACCGCTAGTTCTTTATAAAATTGCAACATCTTAACTATATCTAAAGCCTTATTTAATACTCTATGCATGTGTCACTATGCAAGGGTATCTATTTCTTTAATAATAAAGAAGTTATTGGGCTGTGGTCTGAAGCAGAGCTCGGTTCTCCATACTTAGTGTAGCGTGTCACACTGGGTAACATGAGGTGGGGGAAGGGGGACAAAAGTGCATCAAGTAAAACAGGAACACAATATCATGCGATAGAACATTTATTTGAACAGTTCCGCCGACACAACTACCGACACTAATCACTCGCATTAGTGATAACAATATAATAATAACCTAATGAGGACAAAGTTTTGGAGCATAAACTGCCTCTCAAATTAAATTATATTTAACTTGATTATGCTCCTTCGTGCTTAATATCTAAATTTAATTTTAATTAATAAATAAACAATCATTAACAAACTGTAACATACAATTAACATTAGAAAATTGATATAAGTAACCAAATTAGATTAACAGATGCGACGTTGCGTCTGTTGAAAGTAAGTATTATAGGCTCGAAAGAGCGACAACGCTTATCAACGCCTGCTTCGTCTGCATAAACTCTCCAAGTCTTCAGTATGAAAGCGCCACGTTAAATGACGTGACCCACAAAAAAAAAAAATTGATTCTATTTAGTCCGTCATTCAGATTATAGAAAAATATTGGATACGTATATTTTGTTTTATTAAATCAAAAAAAAAAAATTATACTGTGCGTATACTATACATAACACACGCGGCGCCACATCGCACATCGCCGCGCCGCGATACAGCGCTGCAGCGTCGCCGCGTCGTCGGCGTGGTCTCCACAACCGGCCGGTCACACGACGGCTTATTGGTTGATTTAATTCTACTTTTACATTTAAAATAATAATAAATTAAGGCATGTGCATAGTTTGTAATGACAATAGAGTAGGTACATTAAACAAATATAGATACACTATATGTACATATAGTTATTAAATTTTCGTAGCTCATTTTGATTCTATAATAAAAAGTAAAAAAACTAAAACCCAACTACGACAAAAAACGACGCTGAAAAAGTATAAAACAAGATTTTCAGAATACTGAACTGAACAAAGTTGCTAATGTAGTTGCAAGTAAATGGACAGTAGTAATGGCATACAATACTATTCTAAAGCAAAGAGATTTAAGATATTTTATGTCTTTGTTCTGAAGTATGCAATATTCACTACTTAAGTAGAGATAAATTTTCATGTTTGGAAAGGCGTAGTCACACGTTGTCAAGGTGCTACGGTAGTTATGTATATGTAACGTGTGACTACGCCTTTCCAAACATGAAAATTTATCTCTACATAGTGAATATTGCATACTTCAGAATAGTATTGTATGACATTAGTACTGTGTCCATTTACTTGCAACTACTAATGTAGTTGTAAGTTGCTAATGCAACTTTGTTCAGTTCAGTATTCTGAAAATCTTGTTTTATACTTTTTCAGCGTCGTTTTTTGTCGTAGTTGGGTTTTAGTTTTTTTACTTTTTATTATTTGTACTATTTTGGTGTTAAAGTGTATATAGTCTGCATATAGTGCAGAGGACATTTTTATGGGAGTTTTAGCCAGTTAACAAACTGTTTCCGCCTTCACCGCGTGGAGTTACTCCCAGCTTATGTAGTTTTCATTTGTGCATTACATATTCTATTAATGTTCACACTGCTCTGCATTACATAAAGCGATTCACAGTTCCCGTGATCCGCGCTTTACTCTTATCGCTCATATTTAATATCATTAAAGCATTCTTGTAATTATGTACAAGCATAAAGTACTCGTGAAGCTCTTTCACGTGATACCAAACACGGTATATTTATTTTAATTTTATATTAACATTTATTTTTTTATTTATTTGGGGCAAAAAACAGTTATATGTTACAATATTAATAGTAGGCTAAGGTATAATACATAGTAAACAAACATATAACCCACACCAATGTCCACGGAATCACATTGATTGTTCAAGACATAAGGAAACGGACGCATACAGAAGGGGACAGTGAGAAAGTAACGAATGATAAAACTAAAACTAAACAATAAAAATCACACAAACCAATTCAAGATAGCGTGCCCCGTCCAGATATGGTCTGTGGGCACAATCACGTCACACCAAATGAAGAAGAATAAAGAAGAAGAAGCAGTAACAGTTAAGGATTACCAGAAAGTAAATTAATAGCCACTTTTCTAAATTTGTTCTGGTTAAGAGCGAAAATATCTAAATTTGCAAAATATTTTTTTTTGTCCGCTAGAGGGCGCAATACTAAATTTGGTGACAAGCTTTATAGCTCATAACTAACAGAATATCAAGGCCCTTCTAATGGTACTACAGTGGTCTTATTCTGATAAGTAGTAAAGAAGCTATGAATGAAAAGATGTGAATTATATGCAACCAGCCCATGAATACAGGTAAAGTCAAAAGCAAACGCTAGCAATATATACTAGCAATATATTATCAGTCTTCGCGCGAACTCGGAAGCGTTCGGGTGTAGAAAAAAAAAAAATGTCTTCTGAGAAAGTAAAGTGTGTTTCGTGCAACATAGTAATAAACGAGTGTTTATGTTTTGTGCAAAACAAAATAGACATTATGGACGAGGAGAGTTTGATCCGTTTGTGTATTGGCACCTATACTGAGAGAGAAATCGCAACGGCAAAAAGTTTATTGTTCGAGTCTATTTCTACAAGTACCCGCAATATATCAAGGCGAAAAAACAAAGAGCAGAAGAATATCGAAGATATCATATGCGTCTTAAAGACAACAGACCCGGATAAAACCCCGATCTTTGTGGCTCGAGAGTTGGAGAAACTACCACCGATATCCTTTGATCACATCGATGTGTCAGCGCTGTTGAAAAATATTTTGGTTTTAAAATCGGAAATTCAGAATTTGAAACAGACTAGTGTGACGATAGACCAATTAAATATGTTAAAAGCGGATATAGACCACCTGAAGTTTGCGTCGCTGGTGGATGTGGAACGACCAGTATATGTAAACAACAGACGTGGTGGGTACTTGTTGGCAAATGATTGCGATAGTGGCCCGATTGGCATTATGAATATTTCTAAAAATATCAGCAACGAGGAAAGTACTCCTAAGAATAAGGCAAATGAGAAGGTGCATTGGCGATTACCGGCATTTACCCAAGATAATAAAAATGAAAGCTGTGATAGCACTATCTCTTTCGCACGCAGCCCGATCCCAGCTCATAATACTACCGTGGCCGCCGCCGGTGACGCCGACGTCATGCAGCAGCAATCGGGTAGCTCAAAAACTGTGAGTACACAAAATAATAAAACATTGTCACCGTCAAACCGGTTTGCTGAGAGATCGCAAGCGCCTGAGATCGTCACCGCTAGTGCCAACTCATTGGATAGCCGTATCGTTACGACTGATGTAAATAAAAATAAGTCGTTAGCAGAGGTGGCGCGAAATGGTGTTTTTAAATCAGAATGTCCTAAAGAACCATGGATCACAGTGCAAAGGAAGAGACACAGAAACATGCATTCAGAGTCTGTTGTTAGAGGTAAAGCTGATTACAAGCCTGAGGATAAATTTAAGCCCGCCAGTGTGAAGATACCTTTGTTCCTCTCCAATGTACACAAAGATACATCAGCTAATGATATTTTGGAGTATGTGTTTTCGAAGATTAACGAAAATGTGGTTTTACAAAAGATTAAAATGAAAACCGAAAAAGAATACAATGCGTATAAAATGTTAGTTTGCAATAACAAGTTAGACATGTTCTTAAGTGATGAGTTGTGGCCAGCAGGTATAACATGTAGACGGTTCAGACCTTACAAGCACCCTGTGCCGGCCGAGGATGAAAACAGAAAGCATTCAAAACAAATATGAGTACAACATTGGTAACCTATAACTGTAAGAATGTCAAGCGTTCCATCGAGGGTATACAGCAGTTGTGCAGCTTTGCAGATATAATTGCTTTGCAAGAGACGTGGCTGCTGCCGGATGAGTTGTCATACTTGGCTAACGTGCACAGTGAGTTTGGGAGTACTGGGACATCAGCTGTTGACACTGCGGCCGGTATTCTGAGAGGTCGGCCTTTCGGTGGAGTTGCATTGTTGTGGCGTAAGGCGCTCTTCCCGTGCGTCTCTGTGATATCGTGTGTGAATCCTCGTATTGCAGCTATACGGGTGATGACTAATGATCGACCCGTGCTGGTGTTTAGTGTTTACATGCCCACGGACTGCGCGGAAAATGTGCCAGAATTCACAGACTGTCTAAGTGCGGTGAGTGCCTTAATTAATGATAGTGATACGGAGTCCGTAATCATGCTAGGGGATTTTAACGCACATCCAGGTGAACGTTTTTATCGTGAGTTGTTAACTTTCTCCTTGGAACAAGACTGGACATGTGTGGACACTAGTAGGTTGCAGCTAACATCTGACACGTTCACGTTTGTTAGTGAGGCACATGGTTCCAAACGCTGGCTGGACCATTGCATGGTTACAAGCGCAGCTTTAGAATGTATTACCAATGTTTATGTTAAATATGACGTCTATTGGTCAGATCATCTCCCTTTAGTCATCAACTGCAATCTAGATGTTATTAGGCTAAAAGCACTGCCATTGAACCCGGCTTGTAATGGCATTAAATGGGGAGACAGGAATGCTACTCAATGTCTAGCTTACGAAACCTTGTGTAGTTCTAAACTTAGGCTCATTGATTTGCATACTGATTTACAGCAGTGCTGTGGTAAATATTGTGAAAACGCATCTCATAAAGACGTTATAGACGGTATTTATAAAGAGGTTGTAAATATCTTATGTACAGGTGATGCTGCTACTTACAAGCGAAAGGCTTGTAAACGCAGGAAGTCACTGGCGGGATGGAACAGTAATGTGAGCGAGGCTCACAGAAATGCTAGGCTGGATTTCAGTAAATGGTGTCACTACGGAAAGCCTTCATCAGGTCCCGTATATGACTCAATGGTGCAATCGCGCAAAATTTTTAAAGGAAAGGTCAAGTGGTGTCAAAACCACCAAGAACAGTTGAGGATGGATTCACTGGCAAAGCACTATGCCAAATCAGACTTTAAAAATTTCTGGAAAGGTACTGGTAAGCTGAATCCTAGGCCTGGTATTCCTGTGAGTATCGATGGAGTTACCAACCCCAAAGATATTGCCGAGTTATTCAAAACCCAGTTTTCCACGCAGTCGCCCTTGGGTCCACCATGCGGGGAGCTCGATGCTCTTCCCAAGGATAAGGAAGTACCAACGGTGATCTTGGCGAAAGAGGTCAGGGCCAAAATTAAGAATATGACTAGGGGGAAATCGCCAGGTCATGATGGGCTAAGCATCGAGCACCTGCAGCATGCTGGTGTGCACTTACCGCGAGTACTCGCTTTATTATTTAACTTGTGTCTGTCTCATTCCTACTTGCCCTCGGACATGATGCGGACTCTGGTGGTGCCAGTAGTCAAGAACAAGACTGGAGACGTATCGGACGGGTCAAACTACAGGCCAATTTCACTGGCCACCGTCATAGCCAAGGTACTTGACAGCGTGCTCAACTCGTATTTGATTAGGAATGTCAAGATTCATGACGCCCAGTTCGGTTTTCGGGCAGGGCTGTCAACGGAATCGGCCATACTTAGTTTGAAGCACGCTGTTAAGTATTACACGGATAGACAGACTCCAGTCTACGCGGTGTTCCTGGACCTATCCAGGGCTTTTGACCTAGTCTCTTACGATTTACTCTGGCAGAAGCTAGGAGATACAACACTGCCGCCAGAGCTCGCATCTCTCCTTAAATACTGGTACCTACACCAAGAGACTCGGGTGAGATGGGTGGGGGAGCTTTCGGAGCCATGCAGGCCGGAGTGTGGGGTGAGACAGGGGGGACTCTCCTCGCCCTTACTCTTCAGTCTCTATGTGAATGACTTGGTCGAGCGACTCAGCAGCATGCGTGTCGGCTGCTATGTGGATGGAGTTTGTTTTAATAATCTGAGCTACGCAGACGACATGGTGCTGTTGGCTCCCTCGATCAGTGCTCTCCGAAGGTTACTGGCTGTGTGTGAATCGTACGCGGAGTCTCATGGGTTGATATACAACGCCAAAAAGACAGAGTATATTGTCTTCGGGTCTGGAGCCAGGTGTCCATCTACGGTCCCTCCTCTGTTCCTTAAAGGTCACCCAATAAATAGGGTGTATAAATTTAAATACTTGGGCCATATGGTAACAAATACCCTGAACGATGATATAGATTTGGAGAGGGAACGCAGAGCGTTGTCGGTCCGGGCGAACATGCTGACCCGCAGGTTCTCTCGATGTGCAGTAGCAGTTAAAATAGCCCTTTTTAAGGCCTATTGTACATCACTGTACTCGGGGGCCCTGTGGTTCAGATATACCCAAAGGGCTTGCAACGCTTTGCGTATCCAATACAACAATGCGTTCAGGACGCTGTTGCGACTGCCGCGCTTCTGTAGTGCGTCGACGATGTTCGCTGACGCACGCATTGACAGTTTTGACGCAGTATGGCGCAAGAAATCTGCCTCGTTACTTCGCGGGTTGCGTGACAGTCCCAACATCATTCTGCACTCGATAGCGGCCCGGACAGATAGTCCGCTTGTGTGGGCATTAGCGGACCGTACAAAATCGGTTTTAGTTATTAAGTACTAACATAGGTTTAAGTGAAATTGTTACTAACACAATGGACCACATGTAGTCTGAACACACAATAAATAATAATAATAATAATAATATATATATATATTCAAAATGTACAAGTAAAGCGCTTTCAAATGATACCAAACACGGCATATTTATCTTAACTTTTTTTTTTACTCTGTATGTTTTGTCCGCTAGAGGGCGCCACAGTAGATTTTGTGAAACCCCATATAGCCTATAACCAGCGGACAATTAAGACGCTTCTAATGATATGTAATTTCTCGAATTCTGATAAGTAGTTTAGAAGTTACGAGGGAACAGATGAACATACATACATATATACATACATACATACATAGCCTGTCAAAATCATAACCCTCCTTTTGCTTTGCCGTAGTCGGGTAAAAATATACTGTCATCATACATCGGAATTGGAGTATTAGGACCGTATTATAGAACCTTACTCAAGATTTAAGCATTAGGTACTTAAAACTAGTTTGAACCAGTCAAATCGCTTCAAAGCACCGGAGCGCTACAATAGGGATGTATCCAAGGTATGAATATCAAATAATAAAAAGTAAAAAAACTAAAACCCAACTACGACAAAAAACGACGCTGAAAAAGTATAAAACAAGATTTTCAGAATACTGCACTAAACAAAGTTGCTAGTTTTGATGTTTGAAAAACCGCAGTCACACATTGTGAAAGTGCTACGGTAGGTATATGTAACGTATGACTACGGTAGGTATATGTAACGTGTGACTACGGTAGGTATATGTAACGTGTGACTACGGTAGGTATATGTAAAGTGTGACTACGCCTTTCCAAACATCAAAACTAGCAAAAAATTAGCAACTTTGTTTAGTGCAGTATTCTGAAAATCTTGTTTTATACTTTTTCAGCGTCGTTTTTTGTCGTAGTTGGGTTTTAGTTTTTTTACTTTTTATTATTTATAAACCTATCTGATGGACATTAAATTATTTTTTAGGATACAATCCAATTATCTTTATCATGCCGGCATTACCAATGTAGCGCTTAGGTGCTGTCAGATACTTTTTTTAAAATAATTATAAACTAATGTCTGACTGCAATCCCGGCTGATGGTAAGCAGTAATGCAATCGTTGATGGTAAAGTGCGCTGGTTTACTAAGACTATTCACTTAAGAAACTGGGTGAATAGGAAGGAAGACGGCAGTTGAGCGAGGTGATGCGATGTTAAACCCCTACGACCCTCCACGACCAAACTCCCGACAGAACAACAGTTGGCGCATCGTACCCGGCACACATCGCAACCCAACTGCTCAGACCCGTCCTCAGTACGGCATCATCAGACATCATGCCGAAACAGGACGAATCACTTGTCGGCAAGACATTTAGGTCCGTATTCCAGAAGGAAACTCAAGCATTGATCTCTGTTTAAGTATTACTTAAAACTAGTTTCAACCAATCAAAAGGCTTCAAACGAGACTTAAGTAGAGCTTGAGTTTTGAGTGACGTTTTGTAATACGGACCTAAGACCCATAACACAAGTCCCATATTAGTATCCCATAACACAAGTTTCGAACTTACTACTACTACTATTCATCAAGGATATTCATCGTGTTCATCAAGCGTTGTCGTTCTTTCAGCTTCAAGCGCCATGCCAGGCCGCCAGGGTAACCCGCGAAATTCAATTTCTCTGAATATTTTTGCAATTTGCAGGTCGGTGTCAGGTCGACTATATCACGAAATAGTCGTTCAATAGGATTATATAACTAGGCTTTGTTGATTAATTTTAATGAATATAATTCTGAATACTTGTTACGCATATATGTAGTTGTACCGCGGGCTACCCTTTCGCATCCCCCTCAACATGACGTCACCCAAAGAGTTCTCAATATACATAGTTGTCGATGAGAGCAGTCGCGCTTGGCGCTAGTAGTGCCGTAGTGCCGCAGTGCGACCTCACCGGCCTCACACGCAATATGCAGTCTGACAATAGCATCGCATACACCTATCATTGCACATAAGCATAACAATAAATAGCACCTCTGACAATGTACACTGGACAGTCGGTGTGCAGGTACAGTGCGTGTACAACTAGTTCAACAATATCACAACGGGGACGTGCAGGACGCGTCGCTACGCTTTGTACTGTAGCCGCAGCTCATTTGGATCGGATAATCTTTGGTGATTGAACTATACCTGTAGAACATCGCGGCCAATAAATAGCAATATTTACAATAAATAGCAATATTTACAATAAATAGCAATATTTACAATAACTATTAACTACTTAAGTAACACTCAAATCATGAAACGGTTCTGTGCTTATGTCAACACAACAATATCGTACAAGGTGCCGGCGCCTCACGAGTAGATCGTCATCAGGATCATCTAGAACAGAACATCGCAGTGTCACTACATGTGGAGGTCAGTCCGCAGCTCGCACTTGGACTTGGAGCAAGCGTTTCATGTGATTTCAAACATTGAGGTAACAAGAACTGTAATGTTAACATTATACATAATGATGCTATCGACGCTCAGCCAAGTAAAGTGAACGTGCGGTCTGTGAGTGTTGCTGATACCGCCGTCATACACGTCACACACGTCACACACGTCACACACATCACACACGTCACACACGTCACACACGCCATGTACGCACCTCTTCCAGGGAGAGCGGGTTGGACTTCATCTTGGTGTCGAGAGTGCGGTACCGCTCTGCAACAGAAACACGATACGTGAACCTGGGAATGTCCCGAACACACTACAGAGTGTCTAGTGTCAGTTTCTTTTTTACATTAACGCGATCGACAATTAATGCTGTGGGCCCACCATAGAAAAACGCCCTTTCTAATACTTACATAAAATACAAATAAATCAAGCACGAACATAACGTAGCTGTCGTGTATCGTTGAGGAGTTCCCTTGACTGTCTCTCGGCTCCATCATCATAATTATCTACTGCAGACGTTCATTGTAATTCATATGGATGCTGTGACGTTTGTGAGTACTTTTATAGTTAAAATGTGATTATTGTTAGGTGGTAATATAAATGAATTGAGTCCAAACATAAAGTAACTACTGTAAATCGTTGAGGAGTTCCCTAAACTGACCTTTGTCTTCATCATGATATCATCAGCTGCCTAATAACAGTCACCACCCATCTACGTGTAAGGTTCTTATCAATACAAATTATTCAAGCACAAACACTAGGTTGCTGCTGTGAATCGTTGTGGAGTTCCCTCGCCTGTTTCCCAGCTCGATCATCTGATCTACTTCAGACTCTTATTATATTGTAGTGCTTTAAAATACCTTATGAAAAAACTTACAAATGCACTAGCCTTCCCTACAATTTCTGAAAGTTCCCCTTATTTTCTCTGGTCTTCCATCATCAAACCCTGATGTCCGTAGCATGGGACCACCTTGGGAATGTCTTCTTTCCAACAAAAAAGTATATAGTGCAAGCACGCACAAATTTGACATCATTGTGTCAGCACTTTACTCGCTACGCGTGGCCTTTACTTTAGTACACAATTGTCATTCAAATCGCGTGCACTCATTATCATTCAATTAAATTCTATTTTTACGTACTCTTGCGTATTAATCGGACTATCATCATTAAAAAGTGTAAAGACCCCACACCTTTTTGGTCCTTCGAGCATCCGTATATGCGTATATTTCGCGTTCGTAACAGTGTGAATAAACTGTCAGCATGAAACTCTTTTTTATATATATTATAAACTAGCGCTTGACCGCAATCCTGCCTGATGGTAAGCAGTGACGCAGTCGTTGATGGTAAAGCGCACTAGTTTATTAAGAGCCTATTCACTCTGCCTTGAAGACACTCAAATTGTAGTCCGACGGAAACACCGCCGCTGGCAAACTATTCCAGTCCCTCGATGTACGCGGTATAAAGGAGGAGGCGAAACGCTTCATCCGGATCGTAGTGGTGTTAACAACGTAAGGATGGAAGCCAGCCGTACGACGGGTCGTCCGCTGGTGGAACGGAGATGGGGGAATTAAATCATGCAATTCCATCGCTCACTCCCCGAAATGCATCCTATAGAACACCGAAAGGCTGGCTACTCTACGCCTGTGTTCTAGGCTTTGGAGACCGACTCGAGTTAGATCAGGGTCACCAATCAGCCTCTTTGCACGTCTCTCCACTGAATCTAAAGTGGCCAGGTGACACTTGGCAGCACCAGCCCAAATGTGGCTGCAGTACTCCACACACGAACGGACTCCGGCGCATGTCATCTCTTACAACGTCAAGCCAGCACTTCTTTGGTCTACCTCGCTTGATCCGGCCCGGCGGAGGTGCCATGGCAAGACATTTGTTACCCACGTAACCTGCCGGTTTACGTAAGACGTGACCGTAACAGCGCAGGCGTCTCTCTTGCAGTTTGTCTGCTATGTCACGGATACGGAGACTGCTACGGATGCGGGAGTTACTAATGCGGTCTTTCCGCGTAACTCCGCACATCCACCCCAGCATATTCATCTCCGTGACACGCAGCTCCTGCTTGTGTCGCTCAAGCACAGGCCACGCCTCACTGCCATACAGAAGTACAGGTCTGATGATGGTCTTATAGACCTGTCCCTTAAGCTTAGCCGGCATTTTGGGGTCACAAATGACACCTGTCACCTCACGCCATTTTGCCCTAGCTGCGGAAATGCGTGCTTTAACGTCGCAATCAATGACGCGTGGAGCCGAACCCAAGTATTTAAATTGGTCTGTGCACTCGACCATGTCTCCGCATAAGCACACAGTCATCATGTGAATTCTTGATGCTGTCTGACAAAACATCTAATATCACGCTGAACAGGAACGGACTAAGGACGGATCCCTGGTGTACTCCGACGGTGATGGGGAAGGGTTTAGTGTCGCCAACAGAGGTTCTAACAACGGAATCAGAATTGAGGTACATGTCTCGAATTATGTCAACATAGGCTTCTGGTACCCCTTTGGACCTCAGTGCCCACCAGAACACCCCCCGAGGGACACAGTCGAAGGCCTTCTGCATGTCTAAAAAGAGCATATGCAGAGGCGTGTTCTTTGATCTGTATCTCTCCGTGGTGATCCTTAGGGCGAAGATAGGGTCCGTGGTTCCGTACCCTGGACGGAACCCATATTGACACGTCGAGACAGCACACTCCTGCCGGAGTCTAAAATCCTCTTATAGATCTTCATGGTATGACTTTTATGCCGCGATAGTTGCCGCACTACTGTACCGAACCCTTGCCTTTGAAGACTGGAGTAATAATACTCAGTCTCCATTGGCTTGGGATTTTGCCGGTCAAGAGCACGCGGTGCAAAAAACAGGTTAACATGCCCACACCGCGAGGTCCCATCGCCTTCCAGGCCTCAATGGGGACTCCATCAGCTCCGACAGCTTTCCGATTCGCCATGCGACGAAGAGCCGTGTGGACTTCCTCAGGCGTTATCAGGGGCACTAATCCAAGGTTCGGAGGGAGTTCCGGTATCTGCACCTTTTGGTGCTGCTTATTCAGCAGCTCGTGGAAGTACGTGCCCCATCTCTCCTTCACCGCGCGATCCTCGCAAAGCAGGTTGCCAGTAGGTTCTTTTACACAACGGCACTTGGATATATCCAGTGCCGCTTTCACCCTAGAACGTGCCAACTTGCAAGTGACCTTCTGCCTCTCAGACGATTCCAACTTCTCGTAGAGCGGTTGCAAGTGGCCTCGTCTGGCTCTGGCTACAGCTCTTTTAGTGGCACGTTTGGCAACCTTGTATGTGTCGCGATCTTCAGGAGATCCGGTCGCCTGCCACGTTTTAATATGGTGGAATGCCTCCCTTTTTTTTTCCGGGTGAAAAATCCTCATGGATGTCCGCCGCCCTGGGGCGGGCGACGGGGTCTGTCAGACTCTTACTGACTAAAAACCACCCGGTTGTTCCTTCTCACACCTACACCGGGGGCTGCGAGAACTAATATTGCTTCCGCAACCCCCGATTGGTGCTGGCCCACCACCGTAGGCCTCCTCGGGTCAAGGGGGGGAGTGAGGTGTAGGACTCCCTCCGTGACGTCTAAGAGTAGCGCGCGTGGAACACTTCGCGCCGCCACCTCGGGTCCTGATGTTTGAGGGGCGACAGATGTCCCCGAGTCCATTGTGCACGTATATGGTCGTGCTAGCTCGTGTGAGTATCAATGAAACGACGGATGACTAATTATACGTGCGTTTATTATAGAGCACAAATCGCTACTGAATACATACGTAATTTATGAGTTACAGATTATATTATATAGTGTAGGAATGTAGGCACACCATCGCCCCTGAACCCATTTAGGGGGGCTGGAAGAGGGCGTTATCCGCCCTCCGACGACGCCCGGTACGCCTGCTGCGGGTCGGGTGAGAGGACGAGATCTCCCTCTCCCTTTCCGCAGCCTCCTTCCGCG
Source organism: Sesamia nonagrioides (assembly GCA_017933935.1). Taxonomy (NCBI): domain Eukaryota; kingdom Metazoa; phylum Arthropoda; class Insecta; order Lepidoptera; family Noctuidae; genus Sesamia; species Sesamia nonagrioides. The sequence continues at coordinate 32,435 of JADWQK010001468.1, forward strand.
AGACAACTGTTTCGCAGAAGGAAACCACCGCATCCCAGGACTCTTCGCTGCCGACCATCGACTTGATTACGGCCGGCAGCGACAAGTCACTGCCTATTTCAGAGATGAGGACACGGCGCAGCTCCTCCCAACTGGCACACTCTGCCAACGTATGCTGCACCGTATCCTCCCGGCAGTCGACGCAGTGGTGACACCGGGCGTCCGGCTCCCTGTTTATGCGACACAGGTACTTTCCGAAGCAACCATGCCCCGAGAGCACCTGTGTCACCCGAAACGTCAGGAAGCCATGCCTTCTCCCGAGCCAGTCCGCCAGTACCGGCCGGATGGCCTCGATGGTGGTGAGGCCGGCGGTAGGGCGTGAAAGCCTGTCCCGCCATTCCGCCACCAAGACCTCGCTGAGCTGCGACCGACGCTGCTCAAGCTGACGCTGCATCGGCCGTTCGCCCCGTTCTCGCGCCTGCTCACGCCACCGGTACAGAGACGCGAGGACCCTCGCCTCCAGGTCCCAGGGCGGGGTTCCAGCCAGTAGGCAGGCCGCCTCATAGGAGATCGTGCGATACCCATGTATGACTCTGACGGCCATCACTCTCTGCGGTATTCGCAGTACAGCGATGCTGCCGGCCGTCAGGTCAAAAGCCCACACCGGGGCCCATACAGGGCCATCGATCGCACGATTCCCATGTAGAGCCGCCTGCAAGCGGCGCTCGGTCCCCCCAGGTTGGGAAGCAATGTTGAAAGCGCCCTAGCCGCCCCCAACAACTTGGGCGCCAGCCGCCGGAAGTGGGGGCCGAAGTCCCACCGGCTGTCGAGCACCAATCCTAGGTACTTCATAGTGGACTCGACAGCGATCCGAATCCCCCCGATCACGATATGTGAGCTGAGTGGCGGCGCCCGCCGGGGACCATGAAACACCATGGCCTCCGACTTGTTGAGGGCTACCTCCAGGCCTAGGCGACGTATACGGCCCACCACCTGTGATGCCGCAGCCGTCGCCAGCAACGTTGCTTCCTATGCGAGCTCCCCCGGGCGGTGACCAGCGTGTCGTCCGCATAACACGTCAGGTCTACCCCCGGTCTGAGCTCGTCTCTCAGCACCCAGTCGTAACCGATGTTCCACAGGAGCGGGCCTAGGACCGAACCCTGTGGAACACCGCACGGTGGAATGCCTCCCTGATGCAACTCCAGGGTAGGGTGTTGAAGGCGTTGGCGATGTCTTGGGACATGGAAAGAATATGTCTAAGTAACGATAGGTAGATACCTAGTTATAACTTTCTTATATTAAGATATCACATCATACAGTCCACAAGAAATGTAATGCATGACCAGTAGAAAATAAACCTTTGTAGCAATCACACGTCTATTTAATTCATAAATCCCGGCCACACAAAATACAACCTTATCGCCCTAAACATATGGTCCAATCGAGCCGGATTCGTGTCATCGGCAACCGACGTGCGATCCTGTGAGAATAAAGACATTCCTTAGCGATAAGGATTTCTGAGAAGCGTGGCTGGTTAAAAGTAATTAGTGAAAAAGTGAATCGTGTTAAATAGACTTCTTTAGAGTAATACATGAACTTTAGTGCGTTAATCAGACTGATTTCGTATGTTTTAGTCTTATTTGAGTGAGTGTTCGGTTATAAAACATTATAATACGAGTAATACAAACTAAAATGTACAGACAGTCCCTGTGAACTTCGTTTAAAATTTGCTTTGCTTGCGCATTGTGTTACCTCGTGGGCGAACTATTTTATAAAGGTGCTAATTGAGAATCGCAGAATCTATTAAGAACTACAATTTACTCAAAATGGAAGAACTTATCAAATATCAAAACGAGTTGCTGGAAAACTTAAAGAAGGCAGAAAAAAACTTCCAAAAATCACCGAAAGAAAGAATAAAAAAGCCGTATTTAGAAACTAGATTAGAACAATTGCAAGAACTTTGGAAGGATTTCAAAAATGGCCATAAAGCGATTATTCTGAAGGCTACTGAACAGGAGAAAGAATGTTCATACTTCGAGGACGATATATGTGAGTGTTTTGAAGAGTTATACATAAGCTATAAATCGAAATTGAAGGAAGCGCTTCAGCCTTTATTAGTAGTGCCACAATTTCAACCTTCGACGTTTCCCCAGTCGTCTCCTGTTACCGAGGTACACGAGTACAAACATAGAGGAATCAATTTACCCACAATCAAAATACCTACTTTCACGGGTAAATATGAGGAGTGGCAGTCGTTTCACGACTTATTTAGTGCTTTAATTCACGAAAATGAGCAGTTATCGTCGGTACAAAAGCTTCATTATCTGAAGAGTAATCTAACAGGAGAACCGGAACAACTGTTACGCAACTTCTCAATGACTGATGCAAACTATGACGAGGCTTGGGATCAATTAGTAAAGCGTTACAACAATAAACGATATAACTGTAACGCAATATTAAATACTTTATTCACACAAAAGCCTATACAGTCTGAGTCAACAAATGCTATAAAACAGTTAGTAGATACTACCTCCACGTGTATAAAATCTTTGAAGAACATGGGTGTGAAGACTGATACCTGGGACCTAATGATTAATCACTTAGTTATCACTAAGTTAGAGCCCGAATCGATAAAACTGTGGGAACAACACATTAGTACGCATAATGTCGGCGATCTCCCCACGTGGTCGGATTTAAAGGATTTTTTAGAGACAAGATTTAGAACGTTGGAAATGATAGACAGTATGAAGACCAAATTGTGCAATCAAAATCAGCTAGTAAAGCTAAGGTTTTCCATTCCAATGTGGCCAGCAGTGATGGAAAAAAATCCGACCCGAAATGTGCCTTATGTAGCGGAGACCATTATTTATTTTCCTGCAAAAAATTCGGAGACAAGCCTGCCAAGGAAAGACAAGAATTTGTACAGAGGAATAAATTATGCTTCAACTGCTTGGCCCCAACACACTCCGTGAAAAAATGTCGTATGTCTACATGTTGTAAGCGGTGCGGCCGACGCCATCACTCCCTGCTGCACTTCGAGAGAGAAAACAAGGTGGAGACACAAGGAGATGGCGCAGGGTCATCCACAGGTATAGCGCATGAGACGTCAACAGGTACGCCCACTTCTGTAATAAATACTGAGCATATTGTATCTAACTTTTCGAGTGAGCAAAATATTTATACAAATAATATCGTATTAGCTACCGCTAAGGTATTAGTAAATAGTAGAAATGGACGCAAATTCATTGTGAGAGCATTATTAGATCAGGGGTCGCAAGCTTCCTTTGTCACAGAGGCGACAGTACAGTTGTTAAATCTAACACGTAAATCAGTAAGTGGTTTTGTGTCAGGTGTGGGAGATAGGCAAACCAGAATAAAACATAGGGTCACAATATATGTTACATCATGTCACAACCCTAATATGAGGGTTCGAGTTGAAGCCTATGTATTGCGTTCGTTAACAACACTGTTACCTAACACATATCTAGGTAATCCTGAGTGGTCGGAGTTAGAAAACTTGGAGTTGGCTGATCCAGGTTTCGCAACACCGGGGAAAATAGACATTCTCCTTGGAGCTGAGGTGTACAGCGACGTCTTGCTGGACGGCGTTATCAAACATCCTGTAAGTAGACTATTAGCACAGAACACTATTCTAGGTTGGGTTTTGTCTGGAAGGATGTTACGAGAGCCTACTTCATCAACTAAGGGTTTTACAAGCTTGCATGTTCAAATAAAAGAAGAGAACACAGGCAAATGTCACATCAGTAAAGATTCTGATGACGACCCGGACTTCACCTGCGATGACGACCCGGACTTCACCTGCCCCATTTGCCAGAAAGAATATGAAAACAAAGTAGCATTACAAAATCATACCCGTATCCACAACAGAACTGTACAAAACTACACTTGCTCCCTATGGTCCAAGAAATTCAACAAAAATGCAGATCTAATTGCTCACAAAGAAACGCATACTGGAGAGTCTTTCCTGTGCCAAGAATGCAAACTAGCCTTCTCTGACTACCGTGATTACCTACTACACAACCATGATCATTTGAAGCAACCGTATTTCAACTGCTCAGAATGTGGACTGCGCTATCAAAAAAACTTCTACAAACAACATGTTACAACACATTTTCAAAAGTTACTCTCCTGCCATTTATGCTCTTTCGTTACCAATGGCGAATTTAATCTAAAGAATCATGTAAATCAGCACAAATACAAATTTGTTTGCATAGAGTGTGGGAAAGAGATGAATTCCAAATATTATTATTACGAGTATCACATGAGTATACATACTGGCGTTAAGAGGGTACAGTGTCTATACTGTGGAGCGTGTTTCCGCAGCAGTAACGCGAGAGATGTGCACACTAGAATACACACAGATGAAAAACCTTACACATGTGACATTTGTGGCCAAAAATCTCGGCAATATACAGATATGAAACGTCATAAAGATAGTCACAGCACTGAGAAAAAGTACACCTGTGATTTGTGTGGAAACCGATATTTGCACAAATACACTCTTGTGTCTCATATGCGTTCTCATACCAAGAAGAATCTGTATGAGTGTACCGAGTGTGACGCTAAGTTTACCAGTAGATGTGGGTTGAAGACTCACACATTGTTTATGCATACGAGTGAGCACCCTGTGGAGTGTACGATGTGTAACAAAAGTTTTATCAACAATAATCAGTATCAGAAACATTGTAGAGCGAAGTATCATTTGAGAAATTTGTATGGGAATAGGGTTTAAAATAAACAATGATATTTATGAAAAAAAAAAAAAAATCAAGCAAAAAAAATACTACAGAGAGTGTGTTACCTGTATCAGACATTCAAGAAACAATTCAGTACAGTTGATGGGACAACTTCCAGAGGTTAGAGTAAAACCCAGCCGACCTTTCCGATCAGCTGGTGTGGACTACGCTGGTCCCATAAACATTAGATTTTCTCCAGGCAGAGGAGCTAAGTCCTATAAAGGCTATATTTGCCTTTTCATTTGTATGGCCACCCGTGCCGTACACCTAGAAGCGGTTACAGATCTGACTTCTAAGGGATTCATCACAGCCTTCAGGCGCTTCACAGCGAGACGAGGACATTGTCAAGATCTTTTTAGTGACAATGGCACTAATTTGTTGGTGCTGAAAAGCAATTGAGAGACATGTTTGACAAGGCCAAATCTTCTATCCCAGGTGAAATAGCAGAGTTGTTAACTTTAGAGCGCACTACATGGCACTTTATCCCTCCACATGCTCCCAATTTTGGGGGTTTGTGGGAGGCTGGAGTACGCAGTACCAAAACACATCTTAAAAAGGTAATTGGGAATAGTACTCTTACATATGAGGAGCTAGCTACGGTGTTAACACAGGTAGAAGCTTGTCTAAACTCGCGTCCTATTTCCGTTTTAAGTGACGACCCTAGTGACCCACTCCCCCTGACACCAGGCCACTTCCTGGTTGGCGAACCTCTTTTAAATCTAGCCGATGAGAATTTCACTTTGTGTAAATCTAGCAATAATCTCGAGCGATGGAAACTCGTGCAAAAGATGGTCACCGATTTCTGGAACCGATGGTATAAGGAGTATCTAGTACATCTTATTAAAACGTATAAATGGAATAAAAAAACAGCTGGAGCCAGAAATCGATGACATTGTCATACTGAAAGATGATAATGTTCCACCTAGTAAGTGGATATTAGGTAAAATTATTAAAAAACATATTCGACCTGACAATCTTACTCGTGTTGTTACAATAAAATGCAAAAATGGTGAATTCAAACGTCCTGTAAGTAAAATATGTATCTTAACAAAATGAAATACAGTAGATTCTAATTATAATACCAAACTAAACCTAAGTATAAATACCTATTGTAAAAGTAACTATAATACTATAGTACTCTAGTAATTAGAAATTGCAACTATAATTTGCATACTTATTTACTTACCATACCTAAATCTGTTTCAACGGATAACCCATTAATCATAAAAGGTAAAATAAGTACTTAATTGTGTTATTGAAACGTATTGTGTTACGTAATGTAAACAAAACTTCATGTGAACTTATTGTAGTGAGACTACTTAACTAAAATTGGAATTTAAACTTGTGCATATTGAGTGTACCTAATTGACTGGCAGTTATGTTTGAGTTAAAGTGTAAACGTATACTTATTGTTATGTATTTTATGAACTTACCTTTACGCTGTCAGTAAACCCCCTTTGTTAGTATCTCATAATGTGTCGTGCATTTACCTTGCATATTCAAATAGGTTTATGTTATGATTAACTTAGACTGTTTTGCACCTTTTGTGAATTCGTTTGTAAGTTAATTTCTTTGTAAGTTTATATTAAAGAACTCCGTTCTTTGGGGGGCGGAATGTCTAAGTAACGATAGGTAGATACCTAGTTATAACTTTCTTATATTAAGATATCACATCATACAGTCCACAAGAAATGTAATGCATGACCAGTAGAAAATAAACCTTTGTAGCAATCACACGTCTATTTAATTCATAAATCCCGGCCACACAAAATACAACCTTATCGCCCTAAACAAATACTATGCGACGCAACGGGGTTGGTCGGGACATTTAGTGTAAAATAAAAGTTCAGATCTCCACATAAGAGACGTGTGCGGGCGTATATGCCATTGTATACGAGTCGCCGGTTTCATAGTTTTGTGTCTAGTGTTTTTACGCAGTGTTGAACGCACCGTGCGCGAGGTGCAGGCGCGCCAGCGCCATGACGTAGGCCTCTTCCGACAGCATGGCGCCACGCGCGTACCGCAGCACCAGGCACTCCAGCACCTTGTTGCTGGCCGTCACGCCCGCCGCCCACAGCAGCGCCCGCAGCCGATACGACGAGCACGCAGCCACGCCGCAGCGCCGCGCGCTGTGCTTCAGGAACGCCGCGCGCCAGAACGCCAGCAGCGCCACCAGCGCCGGCAGCTCGCGGGCGCTCATGGCGCCGCTCAGGGTCGCGTCGCGCAGCGGCACCAGCGCGCGGCACAGCTCCAGCGACGGGCGCGAACACAAACATGCGCGCCACACGCGCCGCAGAGCCGCGCGCAGCCCGGCCGCGTCCAGCTCGGCGGGCGCGCCCAGCGAGCCGATCACGGCCGCACGCACCACGCCCGGGATGGCCGCCACATTGTCGCGGAACTCGGCCGCCACGTCGCGCAAGATCAGGTTGTCTTCGTTCACCTCCCTGCGGACACAGGTTTTATAATTCTTTTATTCATCCTTCAGATAGTCTTTTATATTTTGTAACTGTGTGGACTGTGAAGGCCTTGTAAATAAACCTGGTGCTCGTTGTAAATAAACCTGGTGCTTGTTGGTGGTCCACGCTGTTTTCTTATACCTACTGTAACTTGAAAGCACTGTAAAAGTCATTTGTTTTTGAAAGAGTACCTACAAAATGAAACATTTTGATATTATATAACAGGTCGGCGAGCGTGGCGCTGGCAACCCCCGGTACCCACCACACGTCCGTGAGCTCGTCGGTGAAGATACGCAGCAGGAAGGCGGCGTCGGTGTGCGGGCGGCGCGTGTGTGGCACCACGAGGTACCGGCCTGGAGGCAGCGTGAAGAACGTCACCACCTCGCGCGCGCGAGACTCGTGCGTCACGTCCAGCGGCCGCAGGCCTCGCAGCGCCGCGTGGTCGCTGGGGCGGCGCGGCCCGCCGGGGCCCAGCTCGTACACGGCGAAGCCGATGGCGCGCAGCTTGCGCGCGGCACCGCCCACGTCGTACTGCTGCATCACCGACACCACCACGTGGCACTTGCGCGCGCCCGCCGCCTCCGAATGCGGGATTTGCACGTGAAACTGCGGGTTGGTTCCCGTGGTGTCCTGGCAGGAAGGGGGCCCACCCGCGTTATATCCGTAGCGCCAGCGTCGCCGCGCCAGCACGGCCCGCCAGGGTCGCTTGGCGTGCAAGCCACGCTCCAGTAGCCAGTCGTCGGGCCCCACGTGCAGCAGCTCCAGCTGGCTGAAGCACTGCACGAAGTCTTCGAACGACATCCTGCCACATAACACTAGCTCACTTCAACTGTGTGATGCAGTACGCGATGGGATAAAGGTGTTAATGAGACATCGATATAATTATGTATTTGAAGATGAAGAAGTAGCTACATACTTGTGACCTATTAACAGACAGCTAATTTATTACAGGCAACGTTCTTAACATCCGTTTAAAAATTGTTTCATCAAAAAACAAATAGGTAGTTGCAAAATCGAGCAGTTGGCATCACGGGCAGATATAATACTAAAATAATAAACATTTTCATGGAATAGTAAACAAGTACGCATTTGTTACATTTAAATATTAGGTCCTTTTTTTTTGTTAGGATGGGAAATCATCAAATGACTTTTCCCGCTCTGGGCGGAGCGGAAGGGCGTGTCAGACTTTTATTTACTAAAACCCACCCGTGTTTCTTCACTTGCCTGTGGGACGGCCAGGGCCACGGTTTCTTGTTTAACCAACCCGCAACCCTGACCCAGGAGGCATCGGTCTTCGTGGACCCCGTCACGATGTGCTGACATCTCTTTGAGGCGCGCGTGAAACACGACGCGCCGTCGACACGGGCCTGGTCCTTACCGGGCGGCGAGCTGCCCATTGCTCACCGCCCGCAGGCCCGGGCCTACGGTGGCTGGGAGTTTGGTGTCATCTCCCGACCAGGGCGTCTCCTGCGGTGGCTAGTGGCGTGAGGGCGCTGGGATTCCCGTTGCCTCACGCGCTCCGCCTCCCCCTTTGCCAGCATTACTGTTTCGCAGAAGGAGGTGACAGCCTGCCATGCACTCTCGCTCCGGACCATGGCCTGGACCAGGGTCGGACGCGAGAGATCGCCGCCGATCGCCGGTACGAGGACACGGCGGTGCTCTACCCAAGCCGGGCAGACCTCCACCGTTTGCTCCACCGTGTCCTCAGGGCGATCCACACAATGGTGACACCCTGGCGTTTCCTCCCGCCTTATACGGAACAGGAACTTCCCGAAACAACCGTGTCCGGTGAGGACCTGCGCCAGGCGGAAGGTGAGGGCGCCGTGGCGCCTCTCTAGCCACTCCACTTCAACGACACTTCAACGGGTGGGTCATGCTGGTTTTGATGTACTCTTTCGGCATACTTAAACGGACTCAGGCCGAACTTGACGCCCTGGATAGAAGGGTCCGGGATACACTGCTGACAGCAAACAGGATGCATCACCCACGATCATCGGTGATGAGACTGTATATTCCGCGGAAATGCGGGGGTCGAGGATTTTTAAATGCGAAGAACCTCCACAACCGAGAGGTATGCAGTTTCAGAGAACATTTTTTTAAAACCGTAGTGGGTATGCATCATGATGTAGTCACAGTAGACAAGGGGCTTACCCCGCTATCCATGGCGAAAGAGAACTGGCACAAGTCTCTAATACTTACCACATATGACCGCAAGATGGTATGGTAAAGCAAGGAACTTCACGGCCGATTTTATGGGGCTCTTCACGAGCCCGATGTTGACTTTTTAGCTTCCGTATCCTGGCTACGATTCGGTGACCTTTTCCGGGAAACTAAAGGTTTTGTCTGTGCAATTATGGACGAAGTTATCTTGACGAATAACTACCGGAGATATATTATGAAGGACTGGACAATTGACGTGTGTCGGGCATGTCATCATCCGGGTGAGTCCATCAGACATATTATCTCTGGTTGCTCTCGATTAGCTAACCGCGAGTATTCGCACAGGCATAACCAAGTAGCTAGGATCATCCACCAGCAACTTGCTTTGAAATATAAACTTGTAAATTCTGAGGTACCGTATTATAAGTATGTGCCCGACCCAGTTCTTGAAAATGACCATGTCACGTTATACTGGGATCGGTCTATCATTACTGACAGGACTATTGTTGCCAATAAGCCTGATATTGTGGTGATAGATCGATTAGCGCGCCTCGCAATGATTGTCGATGTCAACATTCCATATGACGGGAATCTCGTGAAAGCTGAGAAAGAGAAACAAATTAAATATCTCGACTTGGCGCACGAGATTGTTGACATGTGGAATGTGAACTCGGCTGTCATTCTCCAGATTGTCGTATCGGCCAATGGTTTGATAGCCAAGAGCCTCGACCAACATCTTTTGAGGTTCTCGTTAGGCAGTTGGATTAAAGGCCAGATTCAAGAGGCAGTACTCCTCGATACGGCGACCGTCGCGTCGTGAGGAGGTTCCTGTCTCTGGAGCCCTAACCACCGGTAGCTTGGACCCCGCTCCCGTCATCGGAGGAAGACTATTTTTTATATTTTTAAATGTTTTTATGTTTTTTATAAATATTTAAAAATGTAAATGAATATGTCGATGTAGAGAAATAAACGGAATAATAATAATAAACTCTTTATTCAAGTAACCATGACTCAATAATGTTAGAAATACTTAAAACAATGTTAATAACATTTCACGATTTAAATTACAATATACAAACAAATAACTCACACGAGTCATCGCTGCTTCACCTCATGAGATATGGGCATATGGCACAACAATGATTGACGTAAGAGCAGTCCAGACGCCCAGCAATCATACTCAGGACACTGTTGGAGCTGTCCCGCACCCTGCACACCAGAGAAGCACACCTCTTCCGCGTATTCGCATAAAAGCAATCTACGTGTGCGTCAGCAAACATCCCCGATGCGCTACAGAAGCGAGGCAGCCCCGCCAGTAACCTAAACGCATTATTATATTGAACTCGGACAGCGCTGTACGACTTTTGAGTATATCTAGCCCAAAGGCTACACGTGTAGAAAGAGGTACGGTAAGCTCGGAAGAGTGTAATCTTCACCTGAAGGGAACAACGTGCAAACCTACGGGCTAGCATGTTCGCTCGAATCGACAATGCTCTCCGCTCCCGTTCAATGTCTTCATTGTCCTGGAGGTCGGGGGTCAATAAGTGGCCCAGACATTTAAACTTATACACTCTCTTCAAGGGCATTCCATTGAGTGCAACTAATGCCCCCGGCTTGGCTCCGCTGACGAAGTTACGTGGTCGCCGCATATTATTTTTATTCTGTATGTGTCACAACAAAAGTATAAATTCTGAGGAGTTAAATGTAATTCAGTCCACACGTTAGTGCAGCTTGTTCTAATTAAGTTACATTCATTAGTTTCCGGATTCTTGTCTTGCGATTGGGGTGATAAAGTGACCTCACCTTGGAATTGCCATCAACATCAACGGCGAGTACATCACTAATCTCCGTTTTGCAGATGACATGGTCATGGCTGAGACCCTGGAAGACTTGAGCAAAATGCTCAATGACCTCAGCCTGCAGAGCTTCCCAACAAGTGGGTCTAAAGATGAACATGGATAAGACGAAGATCATGTCGAACTCTCATGTGGCACTCACTCCAATTCTAGTTGGTTGCTCTGCACTCGAAGTTGTTGACGAGTGTATATACCTGGGACAAACAGTGCAACTAGGTAGGTCCAACTTCGAGAAAGAAGTGTCTCGTCGAATCCAGCTCAACTGGGCAACGTTCGGGAAGCTACGCTACATCTTCTCGTCGTCCAAGATACCACAGTGTCTCAAGACTAAAGTCTTTGACCAGTGTGTGTTGCCAGTGATGACTTACGGAACTAAAACATGGTCGCTCACAATGGGCCTCATACGAAGGCTCAGAGTCACACAAAAGGCAATGGAAAGAGTTTCGAGCTCGGAGTTTCTTTGCGTGATCGAATCAGAAATGAGGAGATCCGCAGAAGAACCAAAGTCACCGACATAGCTCTGCGAGTCGCTAAACTTAAGTGGCAGTGGGAGGGGAAAATTGCTCGTAGAACCGATGGCCGATGGGGCAGTAAGGTTCTGGAGTGGCGGCCACGTACTGGAAGACGCAGCGTAGGGAGGCCCCCAACAAGGTGGACAGCTGACCTGGTGAAGGTCGCGGGAAGCCGATGGATGCGGGCAGCACAAGACCGGTCGGCGTGGAAAACCTTGGGGGAGGCCTTTGTCCAGCAGTGGACACCTATAGGCTGAAGAAGAAAAAGGATTCTGGTCGCAAAAAATTTCGTCATTTTGCATATCCGCTATTGGTTTTAGCGACTGACACATGTATGTAGGCCCATGGTGTAGGCATGCAGTTAGTTCCTGTGTGGACATGCTAAATTAAGAGTCTTTCTTCATGTTTACTGCCACATATTCGGAAACTGGTTTTATTGATGTCATTATGGTGTTTGATTGGTGTGGTATCGATATAATTTTGTACAGCTTAAAACTTTCTCTGGAAACTGGGGGAAAGGTAACTTCAATAATGTCGTACTTTTCCGTTGCTCTAGCTTTGACCTTTAGTAGTTGTAAAGGTACTGAAGATTGGCGTCTAAATTAGAGATTGGTAGTGTGAGCTCGCTTGGAATCTGGCCGTATATGGTTTGGAGCTCACGTTTAAGTTGTGTTGGTGGCAGTAATTGTATGTTAATTTAACCATGGTAGAAGTCTGTCAATGCACCGAGCAACGTATCCTGGAGTCTTAATATATATATATATATATATGGAGCAATGGATTGGCAATATGCTTTGAAATGATTCCAACCGATAGTAATGGTATGTTACGCAATTAGGGTGCTGATCAGTATATCACCCTAATTAAAACTGCAAAAATAAAAGATTCTCCTTCCTCTAGGTTCGTTAGTTAAAGAACTTGCTCATAATAGTTTTGTTGATTTTAAATCTTTTGCTTGCGGTAACTATACTACTAATGAAAACAGAGAGAACGTTAAATGGTCTGATATACAAATACTAAGTAATAATAGATAAACATGAACAAGAACATTTAAATCAGCTTGCAGATGAAAGCGAAACAATCTCAGAATATTAGTTCACCAAACAAACTTTATAATCAAAAATTAAATGTAACACAAGCAAAAAAACAGGGTATTCTTAACCTTGTTGATAAAAATATTATTCCTAAATATTATGAATCGTTCTTTGAAAATCTGTAAAGCTCATAATTTAGATTAACAATAACGCAGTGGCCATTGAGTACTTAATTTGGTCAAGTAACTTATATTACTAGTATAGTAACAGTATAATGTCATAGATTTTTATTTCAAAAGTTTGGAATACTTTTTAAAAGTTTATAAAGTCTCCGTTTTATTTTTAGTTTTGAAAACTTTAGGGTAGTTTTGCATAGTAGCTTTTTCAGTTTTATTATTTTTCTTTTGTTTCCATTGTTTGAAAAAATATTTAAAAAAAATTACTGATTATTTTAATAGCAATTTCGATATTTTTATTGGTTATTTTCAGGAGAACTTTGATTTGTTTTAACTTTTAGACAGCATTTTAGTAATTTTATGAAATTGAAAGGCGATTTTTACTACTTTCCTAAAAGTTTTACAGTCAAACGTGTTTAATACAATATTTTTTTTGATTTATGGTTGTTTTGCTCCACATTTTTGCATATTATTAACATATTTTTATATTCTAAAGTAACTTATCTGCTTATTATTCCTCTAGTATTTAGTTTATTATAAACCTACTTACAACATTTGATGCGTCTTAAAAATACGCTTCTAACAAGGTATATTATGTATATACTTGCTATGAAATGGGAAAGAATTAGGCAAAAAATAGTTTTTATATTTTTGATTAGTCGTCCTGTAAAAAAGTGCTATTTATGAATTGTGGCAGTTTTGAATTGAAGCAGCGATGTGTTATAGTGTCCGACCGAATGTTCGGTTTTGTTATACTTATGTGTTATAGTGTCCAACCGAATGTTCGGTTTTGTTATACTTATGTGTTATAGTGTCCGACCGCATGTTCGGTTTTGTTATACTTATGTGTTATAGTGTCCGACCGCATGTTCGGTTTTGTTATGGTTATGTGTTATAGTGTCCGACCGAATGTTCGGTTTTGTTATAATCAAATCAAATCAAATCAAATCATTTATTTCAAATAAACCAGTTACAGGCACTTTTGAATTGTCAGAAGGTCGGTCAGTCAATAAGATGAAGCTAGTCGCCCATTCCAAAAAGTAGGTACCTATGGAGAAGAACGGGCAAGAAACTCCATGGTTGAAATCAACCGCGTGAGAATGATGCAGAAATATATTGTACGCTGAGAGCGTCCATTATGGAAAACATACAAAAATCAATTCAGAAATTAAAATACGCCGTGGCAGCTAAGAGATGACCGGTCCCCTCCGACGGCGTCCGTTCACGAACATGACGTATGGATCAGCATCATTCAGCTCAACCATATCGAAGGGAACCCAATGACCCAAAACACACGCCACCATCAGCGAGACATTTGAGTGAGCATGACATACTCTCAACAGCCAGAGCACAATTAAGTCAATAAAAAGACTAACCCAACAAATAAATGCCTTACAGCACATTCGTACATTGTGCTCACACGTTTGCCATGCAATTATACAATACTAAGAAATTGAATCTACACAATGCTAAGATAGTTTTGTCCAAGGTTCAGCAGCTCCAACAGTGTTCACGAATCTGTGGAAAGTTTAACTCCTGTGCAGCTGCAGCTGCACAAGTGCCGAACACCTCTGTCAGCGATACAATTCCGTAACGTACAATATGCTTGGCCACATAGTGTGTAATACAGGCTTTGACTAAATAACATAAACAATTACATATTAAAACTACAAGAGGAAAAATCAAAGAACAATCATTGTATAGAAATCGGACGCAGCTCAAGCCCAAGCCTTTTTGTCCTCAATATAATCTTTCACACTATAAAATGCTTTCTGACACAACTTACGTTTAATGAAGGATTTGAATTTATTCAGGCTCAGATCTTGAACCACCTCTGGAAGTCCATTGTAAAAATGTATACATTGGCATCTGAAAGAGCCACCTATTTTCTTAAGCCTTGTTGTAGGTACAATAAATTTGTGCCTGTTCCTAGTATTTATATTATGGACATCACTGTATTTTTAAACAATTTTATATTTTTATGAGCATACAAAAGATTTTCATAAATATATTGAGACGGCACGGTCAGTACATTAATCTCTTTAAATTTTTCTCTGAGAGTGTCTCGGACTTAATTTATAAATTGCACGAACAGCTCGTTTCTGCAAAACAAATATTGTTTGAATATCGGCAGCATTTCCCCACAACAGAATGCCGTACGACATTACGCTGTGGAAATAGCCAAAGTACACTAAACGGGCCGTCTCAACATCAGTCAAATTACGAATTGTTCTTACTGCGTATGCAGCAGAACTTAGCTTTTTTGACAATTTTTCTATATATGAACCCCATTGAAGCTTAGCATCCAGAGTTATACCCAAGAATACTGTGCTGTCGTCAGATTTCAATTCTTCGCCCTTTATCAACACTTTAGTTTCCACCTGCCTCACGTGAGGTAGAGTAAACTTAATGCATTTGGTTTTTTTCTCGTTTAAAAGTAAATTATTAACATTAAACCAATGGACTACTTTGGAGATCGCGCTATTTACATCATCAGTAACCTGCTGCTGACGTTTCAGTTTAAATAAAAGTGAAGTGTCATCCGCAAACAACACTATATCGTGGTTATCCTTTATTAGGTACGGCAGGTCATTGATGTAAATAAGAAACAAAAAAGGACCAAGAATTGACCCCTGTGGGACTCCCATTGTTACTAAAGATCAGGAAGATCTTTTTCCATTAACGTCAACGCTTTGAATCCTACCACTCAAGTAAGATGTAATAAGATCCAGTGCAGAGTTCCGGATCCCGTAGTGGCGGAGTTTTCTGATTAACGTATCGTGAAGAACGCAATCGAATGCCTTGGACAAATCACAAAAGATGCCCAAGGCATCGCATTTATCCTCCCATGCATTATATATATGACCTAGAAGTTCAACACCGGCATCAGTAGTTGAACGACACCTTGTAAAACCGAACTGTTTGCTATGTAATAATTTATGTTTATTAAAAAAATTTAGCATTTGGTTTAAAATTAATTTCTCAAAAATTTTACTAAAGGTAGGTAGTACAGAAATAGGTCTATAATTTGTGGGGTATGATGTACTACCAGATTTAAACAAAGGTATTATTTTACTATTTTTCATGAGATCAGGAAACTCTCCACAGTCAATACAAGCATTAAAGATAACAGCTAGAGTGGGTGCCACAATATCAATAACAGACTTAGCAACTTCCACCGAATGACCCCATAGGTCAGCAGTCTTTTTTACATTCAGAGTGTGAAAGATTTTAATTATATCTCTACTGATAACATGTTCAAAATGAAACTCCGAATCACAAACATTAACATTTTCTTTAAGCAAAGACTCCGCAACAGAAGGTGATGAGTTTAGGGATTTAGTAGTTGAAACAGGAATATCCGAAAAGAAATTTCAAATGCCTCAGAGACTTGCGAGTCTGATTTAATTATGTTGTCATTAATAGACAGGCTATAGTCAGTATTTCTATCACTGGACCTTCCCGTTTCACTATTAATAATTTTCCAAGTTGTTTTAATTACATTGCCACTGTTCTTTATCTTTGAACTCAAGTAACGTGACTTGGCCATATAACAAACTTGTTTGAATAATTTTGAATATTTTCTAACATATAAATTGAATTCAACAGTGTTAATATAAATCCTCTCATTGTACAATTCATAAAGCCGGGTTCTACTTTTATGAATACCGATGGTAGCCCAATCAGAGAAAGATGCTTTACTATTAACAGAGATAGTCTTGGGAACAAAGGTGGAATCAAATAGCTTACAGTATATATTAAAAAAAATTGTCATAGAGATGATTAGGATCAGCATTAACAGCACTGGATAAGACTGGCAATTTATTGATGAGATCAAATCTAAAAACCTCCAAGCGGCTTTCAGTTTTGGGGTTAACAGTGATATCCTTTTTGGCCACTTTTTACTATGGTTTGGAATAGTAATCCTTTGTCCGCAGTGATCAGAATCAAGTAAATTTAAAACTTCTTTGTGGCTTGGTATTATGTTTGTAAAAATATTATCTAGGCATGTGGCACAAGTAGGTGTTATTCTTGTGGGCTCCAAAAATAGGTTTACAAGATTGTAGGACTGAAATAGACTTATAATTTTATTACAATAACCAGAGTTCTCAAATAAATTAATATTAAAATCACCGCAAACGATAATGGCTTTGTTTGAAACACAAATCTTGTGTAAGACTTCATCCATTACCTTTTCAAAGCAGTCATACAATCCTGAAGGGGGTCTGTACACACTTAACACAATGAAGCCCTCCAACTCTATACAGGCAATTTCAGCTGTTCGTTTAACAGACAGGCCCACAATGTCTTTACGATTTTTAAATTTCAACAGGTTACTAACTAAAATTAATGAGCCACCATGTATAGCATTAATTCTGCTAAACGAACTACCAACCTGGTGATTCTTAAAATTAAACAAGAACTGGTGACTTTTTAGCCAATGTTCGGTTATGCAAAGAATATCAATACCATAATGGTTCATGAATAAATCAACCTCTAAATCTTTGTTCATAAATCCTTGAATATTTTGATGCACCAAATTAATATTATCTATTGACTTTAAATTTCCTCCCGAGTTACCTTTGTAATCCTGTATATTGTTATAGCTAGAGGTTGGCTCTATTGTCTTAATTTCTAATTTAAATTATTAATGATGTCAACTGATACCAAATTATTAGCAGAATTAATTCGAATGTCATTGCATTGCTCAAAAGAAGCAAGTTGTTTAGCCAAATTCTTGGCTGTAATAGAAAAAAAATATGATAGCGACACAGCTATCTGTCTTTTAAAGTAATTAGAAAGATAATACATAACATTGTTATGTCTATCTCTTGTCAAATACAAATTCTTAAAATAATTATTAATGTCAATTAAATGTAATATTTTATTATTAAATATCAAGTTGGACATTGTCATATTTAGTTCAAATCTAATCCTATTTTCTTCCTGTGGCAACTGGTCACTGTAAGGGAATGTAAACAAGACAACCTTTCCAATATTCAGATTGCTTAATATTTCACAACTCTTAAGCAGTTCTCTTTTGCTCAAATTTCCCCTATTACCCACAAAAATTAACAATGTTGTATCCTGGGAAAAGTTACATTTAATAATTTTTTGCATAATTCCATATAAAGAACAACCAGGCATGCAGTAGTTCAATATTGAGTGACCCGGGCATTCATCAGTCAACAAGCGCCCCAAGCCCTTACCTATCTCATCACAGAACAACACAACATCATTAGTCAAGCTTTGTTTAAGACTATTAAGATCATTACAGTCACGGCTATTGGCACTATTAGCAGAAGGAACTATGACATCAACACAGGGCTGCGGCAAGGTGGTATTACATGATGTCAACGAATGATCCAGTGTAAGCACATCTGATGTTAGGCCGCACTCACAGTTGGTTTTTTGTGAGTTAACCAGCTCATTCATCGCCAACACATATTCTCTCATTAGGTCTTCTGAGGTATTATACTTATTAGTCATTGAAATAAGTTTATCTTGCAGATGGTCAAGTTCAGATTGCAATGACTCCATGTCTATGTCATACCTCCTATTACTTTGCTCTAAGTTATAAGAATACATATCCAACTGTTTCAGCAAATTTAATCTTTCCCTGTTCATCTTAACACTTTTTATAAAGTACCTTTGTCTTTTCACCATTTTTTGAGTTTTGACAATGTACTTATTAATTTTTATATATTTTTTTAATTTTTTTTTGCTGGTTACTACCCTCACTGAATTTGATGACCTTGTATCATTGTCATCAGTCAAATCTATAGTGTAAGAGGGGTTTATTGCAGAAACCATTGTGGGGGCGATAGGCATCAACTCGCTAAATAGACTCTGATCCAGCGAGGCAGTGATGTTATTAAACATGCCGATTTAACAGCCCGATGGACCAAGATTACAATCAGGTGTTAGATTGTTCGTTAAAGAGTTTAACATTCTCTCGTTCTCACTACACAGGTCCACCAGACCATTCATTGCCAGAATATACTCTCCCATTTCCTTTTGAGAAATCTCATATTTAGCTATAACATCATTCAAGGCATCCTGTAAGCGGAGAGTCTCTGACTGTAATTGTTGAATTTCAGCCTCATAATTATTTTTAATGCTATCTAATTTTATTTCATGCCCACTAATGGTTTCTTTTAATTTTTGAGAACTTTTTAATACATTAAAGCTTTTTGAAAAAGTGTTTTTATTATTTTTAATTAATTTCTGAGTTTTTCTAATCATTTTATTAATTTTAATGTATTTTTTTAACTTATTTTTACTACTATTTACAAATGGGGGAGGGCTTGATCTTATACTATTATCACAAGTAAGATTAATTGTCTCAATGTTATTATTACAGTTTATGTTGCCCATGACTGAGTTGGCAGAATGCAACGGAGTGGTACCAACCAGTTCATCAAACAAAGCATTGGTCTGCGCTGCTTGGAGTCTCCGGCTAGCACCCTCCAGCCTGTCGATGGTGTCCTGTGCATCACTTAACCTACATTTTAGCTCAGTGTTGCATTTGAGTGTGATATCGAACTCATTGCTACACTGGTCAAAGCTGTTTACAGTACGCTGGAGCTTATCCCGTTCCCGTTATCAAAGAGATATGCAAAGGAACCTGCTTTCTCCCCCGGCGTATGAGACAATTAACAAGCAAGAAGTTCAATTCGACCGATTCGGCAAGAGACCAGAAAGATTTGATATCAGACGGCAGTGCAGAGAGCTTCTTATTGATATGGGTAATGCAGTTCAAGCGAACCTTCTTGGACGCCTTTTTGAAGGACTCTGCACCACGGTTGAAGGCTCTTTTCTTTAAGTTCAGTGTGGTCACGAGCTTCAACCTTGGTGAAAGAACCGCGTGCTTATTTATTTATTTATTTAATTCAAGCCACTAGCGCCCTTATGCTGTTCAGCTTGAGCACAATCGATGTTAAACAATGGACGAGCTGGGGCACCGATGGTTATGTCAATATAGGGGACTCCGTAGCTTTTAGCCGCAAAGTCCGAAGGATTTTCAGAAGAGAAGCAAACCTGCTGGCAAGGAGAAGACGTAAAGAAATGGCGTATCTCATCCCAATGTGCTTACTTGCATCGCCACGTACGCCCGTCACCGCGTTAGCCACTATTTAAGAATATGTGCTCTACGCTACCAAATAGCTTGCGAAGCTCCTATGTTTCATCAAAAAACCGAAACTTTACCCACCCACGAGAAAGTAAAAGGCAATGTGTCAAGAGCCGGTTGCCTACCAAATATTTAGGTTAATGAAAATGTTGACGTACCAGTCGCTGCGTATCGTTGCCTCGTTCTTTGTTTGTGTTATGTATTGAGTACTATGTGTCGCCCTACTATGTAATGATAAAAATATATGATAAAATACGATTACTTGTGGTGCATGTGTAAGTTAACCTGAATGGCGCCGCGTCCCGTTCGCATGTGCCCCTTCCCGATTTATCTTCCAGATTCCGCCGGATACACTATGATATTATCCAAACATCTCACCAAGCGCCCTGTGTGATGGATTTCAATCAATCACATATATTTTTTTAAATATTGATGATTTTTCCTACAACATTTTTCGACACACGACAATTTGACAAATATAATGTTCAGTTAAGACATGAAACAAAACCTTTATTTCTTATGTTATCAGCGAATCGACAACTCGCCATAAATTATCAGTTTAAACCAAAGAAGTTTACGCATTAAAATGCGGAAATCACTTTTCGTAAGCCATCAATAAGGATCGCAGTGTAGCGCGTCGCGATAGTGTCGTGACTTGCTACTTTCGTATTCCGTACTTAGGGCGGGTTGCTTCACGTTGTACCTGGGATTGGTGCTCGACAGCCGATGGGAATTCGGACCCCATTTCCGGCGGCTGGCGCCCAAGCTGATGGGTGCAGCAGGCGCGCTATCAACGTTGCTTCCCAACATCGGTCTGTAGGCGGTTGTACGTGGGAATCCTGCGGTCCATGGCCCTGTATGGGGCCCCTGTGTGGGCGATGGACCTGACGGCTGGTACACTCGCCATTCTGCGCAAGCCGCAGAGGGCGATGGCCGTCAGGGTCGTCCGCGGGTATCGCACGATTTCCTACGAGGCGGCTTGCGTCCTGGCCGGATCCCCGCCCTGGGACCTAGAGGCGAAAGTACTCGCGTCATTGTACCGATGGCGCGAGGAAGAGCGGACACGGGGCTCCAGTCCGGCGCAGCGGCAGATCGAGCTGTGCCGAGGGGAGCTCCGTCAGGTCCTGGTGGCGGACTGGCGGCAGAGGCTTATGCGCCCTACCGCCGGCCTCACTACCGTCGAGGCGATCCGGCCAGTACTCGACGACTGGCTCGGGAGAGGGCACGGCTCCCTGTCGTTCAGGGTGACGCAGGTACTGTCGGGGCATGGCTGCTTCGGCAAGTACCTGCGTTGCTTAGGCAGGGAGCCGGACGCTCGGTGCTACCATTGCGTCCAATGCGGGGAGGACACAGCGCAGCACACGCTCGCCGAGTGTGTAACTTGGGAGGAGCAGCACCGTGACCTCACAAATGAAGTAGGAGGCGACCTGACGCTGCCGGCAGTAGTGCGGAGGATGGTCCGAAGCACAGTGTCGTGGGACGCGGTGGTGTCCTTCTGCGAGGACGTGATGTCGCAGAAGGAAGCTACGGAACGGGAGAGGGTGATCTCAACTCCCTTTCCGGGCCGCAGAAGACGCTTCGGGCGCCGAAGAAGGGCGGATAACGCCCTCTTCCGCCCCCCCATGAGTGAGTCCAGGGGCAGGGGACATGGGGAAGTCCCCGCCCCCTATTCGATGGACTCAGAGACGAAGGCGCGCGCGAGTGTCGGGGCGCGCCTCTGCGGCGATGCACGGGGTAGTTTAACACCCCACTACCTCGTGCTGGAGACGAGGCCCGGACAGACCGGGCCAGCACGAGAGTGTGGGGCCGTGGAAGAATTTAGACTCCCGCGGCTCCACGCGCGCTCTTGATAGAAGAGATGCCGGGGTAAAAAAAAAGTCTGGGCAGTAAAAGTCTGACAGACCCCGTGGCCCACCCCAGGGCGGCGGAAATCCTATGAGGATTTCCTTCCGAAAAAAAAGGGTTGTTTCACGTTCACTTAACGCATGCTTAAAAGTTAAAAATGGTGCTAACTATCGTCAAGTCAAAAAATGAGTTGTTTCACAATACGTAAACGTTAACGCACGCAAAAAAATACGATTGCGTTAACCTATGGTCTGAACTTATGTCAAGTTGTGTTTAGTCCGCCGTGGTGTCAAATAGTGAAAACAACTTATACTCCCATTTGTATTCGCGAGTTTGGTCTTTAATTGACGATAGTAGTTCATCTGATGATGATACAAGTACCGTAAAAAGAAAAAGAAAGGTGTTTAGCAGCCCAAGTTCTGTTTTTTTTTTAAATTACTGTTGTTGACTGTTTTTTACAGAACACATCTTTATATTTTTCAATCGAAGATTGAAAGCGATCTTTCTCATTTTTTGTGAAGTTAGTGAAATGAAATGAAATCGTTTATTAAGCAAGTAGGAACACTAATCACTTTTACACGTCATGTTTTATTTATTTTTTCCGTTCTCTGAAAAAAAAAATGTTTACATTATAGAATATACGTGTTTTGTTAGAATGTTTAACATATACCTACTTATTAAGGCCTTAAACATAGTAAGTAACTATGTTTAAGTGTATGTAGTAGTACGAGTGAGTGTAGTAATTTACTTACTTTGATGTGTATGGTGTGGGTTACATAAATAAATAAATAAATATATACGGACAAATCACACAGATTGAGCTAACCCCAAAGTAAGTTCGAGACTTGTGTTATGGGATACAGATCGCCAGCGCGAACCGCGTCCCAGCAGCAAAAAGCAGGCATGAGCGGGAAGTAGAAGTTTGGCGCGATCTGTACTAACTCAACGATACTATATTTATAATAGATACATATATAAAGAAACATCCAAGACCCAGGCCAATCAGGAAAAGATCGTTTTCCATCATGACCTAGCCGGGGATCGAACCCGGGGCCTCCACGTCGCAGGCAGGCGTGTTGACCGCTGCGCCACGGAGGACGACAATGTTTGTTTGTTTACTATGTATTATACCTTAGCCGGCTATTAATATTGTAACATATAATTGTTTTATGACCCAAATAAATCAAATAAAAATAAAATGTATCCATTTTTCGTCAAAGTATAGCTTTTCTATAGGTACCTACACAGTTTTCTAGTATAAATGGACTGAATTTAAAAAATGGCACGAAGTTATTTCCCACAACATTATACAATAATACCAAGAAAGTTAGATAAAATACAGCACATGACAGTCGCCTAGATAAAATTTGACGTGAAAGTGACTGCTGCCATACTAGAAAAAATTTTCCATCGATTTTTATTAGGAAAACCTCGGGCTTTCTACTGACAATCCTGTTAACCATGACAGCTAGTGTTTTGCGCTTTGAAACAACACTTCTTATTTAACAAACGTTAAACATCATCCGTTAACGTAACTTTTTGACGTACATATGTTACCATAACCAACCGTTTGAAACAACCCGCCCTAAGTATATCAACCCAATCTATCTAACACATAACTCACTTTTTTAACTCTTAAATGGGGAAGTTTGATGAAACTACGCAACCCTACAATGAGCGTGGCCCGACACGCTCTTGGCCAGTTTGATGTGATGCACGGGAAACTACGCAACCCTACAATGAGCGTGGCCCGACACGCTCTTGGCCAGTTTGATGTGATGCACGGGAAACTACGCAACCCTACAATGAGCGTGGTCCGACACGCTCTTGGCCAGTTTGATGTGATGCACGGGAAACTACGGAACCCTACAATGAGCGTGGTCCGACACGCTCTTGGCCAGTTTGATGTGATGCACGGGAAACTACGCAACCCTACAATGAGCATGGTCCGACACGCCCTTGGCCAGTTTGATTTGATGCACGGGAAACTACGGAACCCTACAATGAGCGTGGTCCGACACGCTCTTGGCCAGTTTGATGTGATACACGGGAAACTACGGAACCCTACAATGAGCGTGGCCCGAGACGCTCTTGTCCAGTTTTTACATTTATAACGAATACTTTCATTTAACGAACTGATAATCATGATAGTCACTCAGAACAGATATCTGTGGTTGGACCGATCGCGATATACTTTATGTCTGCAACGACCCGTACCGACATGTTGGGAACAAATCTCGTGTATCTTTATGTCTGCACCCAAACAGATGACATCTGAAATAGCAAGATATTAATGCACTAAAACGATTCCTTAAACTAAGTTCTAAATGGTATTGTGATGTTTGCGAGCGGTACATGTTCAATTTCCTCTGCATAGTGCATACATTATAGTTACATGCTACACTGCACGTTACCGGCGAGTGCTGGCTGATGCCGCATATCGGCGATCAGCTAAAAGCAGCGGAAACGATCCCCGCGCACGTTACACAGCATAAGCGCACTCGCCTGCTATGTATTGTAATTAGCAGCACAATCACCTACTCACCTCGAGGCACATTATGGTAACACAAGTCCGATACAAAAGCTTAAGTGAATAAAAATATAAGTTACAGTGACGTACACGAGGGCGACGACATGACTTGTGAACGACGCCGCTGATTTATGTAAGTTTAGAGTTGGCTTCGCGTGCAACTGTTACCTACTTACTATTGCTCGCACTAGTTTTTCATTAAACTTGTGACTGCAGACTATGTACTAGCTGTTGTATTTTAGCAGAAGTTTGTCAGTATTAGCGCAAAATAAATTTATAAAGAGAGAAAATAGTTTTTCCAGAAAAAAAAAAAAAAAAACGAAACGTGTGCACTACAAAGTAAAAAACAACGGTCTTCTAAAATAATTTATAATAAAATGCATATTGCACACATAGAAAGAAAATTTAGATGATTCGATAAGTATTACAAGATCCGGTAAATTTATTTTAACTATTTAGGCATCTTGCCGCAGCGTATGAATGTGGTCTATGGTGCTTAAAGCCTTTTCGGAAGCCTGCTTGTTCGGGAGGCTGGAAGTCGTCGAACCTGCGAGCGAGACGATTCGTGATGACCATAAAAAACAGCTTGTATACATGGCTCAGGAGGGATATCGGTCTGTAGTTTTTCAGGAGAGTATTGTCACCTTTTTTGAAAAACAAAACCACCACGCTCCTGTGCCACGCCTTAGGCGTTACGCCTTTAAGAATGACGGAATTAAATAGCTTCTGAAGCGCTTTAGGAACCGGTTTGCCACCCGCTTTCAGAAGCACAGCCGTAATTCCATCATCTCCAGCCACCTTATCGTTCTTGAGCTGTTTCAGGGCCATACCAATCTCGTACAGGCTGACGTCTGGGATATCGTCGGTGTAGTGCCGGGTTAGTCTGGCTCTAGGATCATTAGCCAGGCTTACAACAGGTGTGTGTGTTGATGTGTATAACTCTCCGTAGAATTTCTCCATCTCACCCAAAAGCTCGGGCTTGGAAGTGACGATCCTACCATCCCCAGTCTTCAGCTTCGCAAGTAGACTCTGTCCAACAGACACTTCTCGTGCGAACACTTTGGAGCCTTTGTTCCGCTCGATAGCCTCTTTAATACAATTTGTATTAAATTGGCGTATATCGCGAGTCAGAGACTTTGAGATCTGTTAAGGCATCTGATGCGCGAAGCGTCATCAGGGGATTTTAAGATCACCTCCCGTCTTTCTTCCATTAGCCGGCGGGTGGGACCGGAGATCTTCTTCTGTCTTTTTGAACGGAGGGTTTTGTAGAACTTAGACCCTTCCTTTTGGAGAGTTTCCACAAACCTGTTGTTGTGGTCGTCCACATCTACGCATTCACCGAGGCATTCGAAGCGGTTTTGTAGTTCGATCTGAAAGCTCTCGGGGTTTTGGGGTTGTGTTGACGCTGGACGGAGCGTAGACTTCATAAGTCGAGAGCGTTCGAGCCTAATGTTGAGGTTCAAGATGCCTCTAACAATACGGTGATCACTCCCGGTTTTTACCGCATGGATCACGAAGACATCGTTGAACACTTGCCTTCTCGTTGACATTATGAAGTCTATCTCGTTTTTGGTCTGACCATCGGGGCTGAGCCAGGTCCACTTGCGGTGCAATGGTTTCCTGAAAAAAGAATTCATCCCAAAGAGTCCTTCCCTTTCCATGAAATCCATTAGCATCTGACCTCTGGGATTCCGATTTCCAACTCTAAATTGCCCCACTTTCGTCTCGTCCGCCTCTCGTATGCCCAGTTTTGCGTTAAAGTCCCCCATGACAACGGTGTAGTGGGGTTTGTAGGAATGTATGTCTCTACTGACGTCCTCATACATAGCCTCCACCTCATCGTCAGAGTGTTTAGACGTCGGGGCGTAGACCTGTATAACCTTTAACGAATACCGTTTTGTTATTCTCAGTACAAGGTACGCCACCCGAGTCGAAAGGCTCCCGACTTTAACCACGTTGTTCACGAGGGACCTGTGGATAATAAACCCGACACCACCCTGGGACAGCTGGTCGCCTTCCCGGAAATAGAGCAGGTTGCCAGACTTCAGGATTATCGAGTCCTCTCCCTCTCTTCGGACTTCAGATAACCCCACAATGTCCCAGCGCAACCGGCTCAGTTCTTCCTCCAGTTCGACAATCTTCTCATCGGTCCGTAGTGTGCGCGTGTTAAATGTTGCCAGGGCCAAAGGTCGTCGTTGGTGATGGTAGCCGGACCTCTGCCGGAGATTCTTAGCACCCCTTGCTCCGCCGTAACCGAGTCCGCTACCGTAGACTGGAATAGCGGAGCTGCCGGGGACTAGGGGCCTGGGCTGTATCGTGTGCATCATTGGGGGGGTTTGCCATAATCCCCACGCTTGGCAGGCGGGTTGGGGATCGCGGTGATTTGATATTACACAGGAGAAGCGCTGCTGCCCGCTTCCCTGGTGATTTCCCTTAGTCGCCTCTTACGACACCCACGGGAGGATATGGGTTGGTACAATTCTAGGCCCGGTACCACAAGGGTCAGGTCCGTCTTCAGGATCAGGACTCGAATCCGATCCAACTGCAGCGTGGAGTGAGACAAGGAGATGTCATATCTCCTAAATTGTTCACTGCTGCATTGGAAGATGTCTGCAAGCTCCTGGACTGGGAAGGACTTGGCATCAACATCAACGGCGAGTACATCACTAATCTCCGTTTCGCAGATGATATCGTGGTCATGGCTGAGACCCTGGAAGACTTGGGCAAAATGCTCAATGACCTCAGCAGAACTTCCCAACAAGTGGGTCTAAAAATGAACATGGATAAGACGAAGATCATGTCGAACTCTCATGTCGCACCCACTCCAATTGTAGTTGGTTGCTCTGCACTCGAAGTTGTTGACGAGTATATATACCTGGGACAGACAGTCCAACTAGGTAGGTACAACTTCGAGAAAGAGGTGTCTCGGCGAATCCAGCTCGGTTGGGCAGCGTTCGGGAAGCTACGCTACATCTTCTCGTCGTCCAAGATACCACAGTGTCTCAAGAAAAAAGTCTTTGACCAGTGTATGTTGCCAGTGATGACTTACGGAACTGAAACGTGGTTGCTCACAATGGGCCTCATACGAAGGCTCAGAGTCACACAAAGGGCAATAGAAAGAGCTATGCTAGGAGTTTCTCTGCGTGATCGAATCAGAAATGAGGAGATCCGAAGAAGAACCAAAGTCACCGACATAGCTCTGCGAGTCGCTAAACTTAAGTGGCAGTGGGCAGGGCACATTGCTCGTAGGATCGATGGCCGATGGGGCAGCAAGGTTCTGGAGCGGCGGCCACGTACTGGAAGACGCAGCGTAGGGAGACCCCCAACAAGGTGGACCGATGACCTGGTGAAGGTCGCGGGAAGCCGATGGATGCGGGCAGCACAAGACCGATCATCGTGGAAAGCCTTGGGGGAGGCCTTTGTCCAGCAGTGTCCACTGCTGGATCTATAGGCTGAGGAAGAAGGAAGAAGATTTAGGCATCTGTGAATAACGACACGCGTGACAAAGATGTAATGTGCCACAACCCGAGAGGGAAAGTAAAACAAGTCACTCTTCATAATAACGACATGCGTGACAAAGATGTAATGTGCCACAACCCGAGAGGGAAAGTAAAACAAGTCACTCTTCATAATAACGACATGCGTGACAAAGATGTAATGAGCCACAACCCGAGAGGGAAAGTAAAACAAGTCACTCTTCATAATAACGACATGCGTGACAAAGATGTAATGTGCCACAACCCGAGAGGGAAAGTAAAACAAGTCACTCTTCATAATAACGACATGCGTGACAAAGATGTAATGTGCCACAACCCGAGAGGGAAAGTAAAACAAGTCACTCTTCATAATAACGACATGCGTGACAAAGATGTAATGTGCCACAACCCGAGAGGGAAAGTAAAACAAGTCACTCTTCATAATAACGACATGCGTGACAAAGATGTAATGAGCCACAACCCGAGAGGGAAAGTAAAACAAGTCACTCTTCATAATAACGACATGCGTGACAAAGATGTAATGTGCCACAACCCGAGAGGGAAAGTAAAACAAGTCACTCTTCATAATAACGACATGCGTGACAAAGACGTAATGTGCCACAACCCGAGAGGGAAAGTAAAACAAGTCACTCTTCATAATAACGACATGCGTGACAAAGATGTAATGTGCCACAACCCGAGAGGGAAAGTAAAACAAGTCACTCTTCATAATAACGACATGCGTGACAAAGATGTAATGTGCCACAACCCGAGAGGGAAAGTAAAACATGCAACTCTTCATAACAACGACATGCGTGACAAAGATGTAATGTGCCACAACCCGGGAAGAAAAGTAAAACAAGTCACTCTTCATAG
The DNA here is from genome assembly GCA_017933935.1 of Sesamia nonagrioides. Classification (NCBI taxonomy): domain Eukaryota; kingdom Metazoa; phylum Arthropoda; class Insecta; order Lepidoptera; family Noctuidae; genus Sesamia; species Sesamia nonagrioides. The sequence goes on from JADWQK010001468.1 coordinate 61,224, forward strand.
TAACGACACGCGTGACAAAGATGTAATGTGCCACAACCCGAGAGGGAAAGTAAAACAAGTCACTCTTCATAATAACGGCACGCGTGACAGAGATGTAATGTACCGCAACCCGGAAGGCAAAGTAAAACAAGTCACTCTTCATAATAACGACATGCGTGACAAAGATGTAATGTACCGCAACCCGGGACGGAAAGTAAAACAAGTAACTATTCATAATAACGACATGCGTGACAAAGATGTAATGTGCCACAACCCGGGAGGGACAGTAAAACATGTCACTCTTCATAATAACGACATGCGTGACAAAGATGTAATGTGCCGCAACCCGTGGGGGAAAGTAAAACAAGTAACTCTTCATAATAACGACATGCGTGACAAAGATGTAATGTGCCGCAACCCGGAAGGCAAAGTAAAACAAGTCACTCTTCATAATAACGACATGCGTGACAAAGATGTAATGTGCCGCAACCCGAAAGGCAAAGTAAAACAAGTCACTCTTCATAATAACGACATGCGTGACAAAGATGTAATGTGCCGCAACCCGAAAGGCAAAGTAAAACAAGTCACTCTTCATAATAACGACATGCGTGACAAAGATGTAATGTGCCGCAACCCGGGAGGGAAAGTAAAACAAGTCACTCTTCATAATCAATGTTGACCTATTAGGAAATAAAAACGACGGTTTCAAGCTAGCTCCAATCGATTTTGTAGTTTTGCTGTGAAAGGGCATCAAACATTATACTCAGTCTCCGCACTTCGCACGACTTTTTGTGCACACTTTTTTATGCGCATTGAATTTTCAGCAGTGGACTTAACACTGAGTGTTCAAAAACTAATCCGCTATATAATCCCGCCTCGATATTTAATCGTCGGCCGTGCCTACGTAGTCTACGTAGACTTACAGACCAACATAATTATATGCGTGTATAACACAATAACAGTAAAAAAAATAATCAAAATCAAAGCATTTATTTCAAATAAACCAGTTACAGACACTTTTGAATTGTCAGAAGGTCGGTCATTCAGTAAGGTGAAGCTAGTCGCCCATTCCAAAGAGTAGGTGTAGGTAGGTACCTATGGAGAAGAACGGGCAAGAAACTCCATAGACACTCTTTTAAATTATGAAGCTACAATATAAATACAAATATTTGATTACATCATTTATGTTGAAATCAACCGTGTGGGAACGATGCAGAAATATATTGTATGCTAAGAGTGTCCAATAAGGAAAACACACAAAAAAAATAAAACAACAATTCAGAAATAAAAATACGACGTGGCAGCTAAGAGATGTCGAGTCCCCCCTGACGGCGTCCGTTCACGAACATGACGTATGGATCAGCATCAATCAGCTCAACCATATTGAAGGGAACCTAATGACCCAACACACACGCCACCACCAGCGAGACAGTGGGATTGGCTTTCATTTTGACAGTTCGACAACATTTGTTCCGTGCGGAAATCGAACCCGCGACACGCAGTATAGCAGTCCATAGCTTAGCCACTGCGCCATCTAAAATTATTTCTTAAAAATAATAGATTTCGTTTCTATCTTTAGAGATATATAACTTTTTGCTTTACTTTTATTGTCATTCAAATTAATAATGTATAATAAAAGGTGCTAAAAAGTAAAAGCGGGCGCTACATCGGTGCCTTCATCGTCGTTCAGACTATCCATAATACAGACGTACAAGTGCACGTTGAAGTTTCAATGAAGCGCCTTTCAAGTGTGTCGGACGTTCCAACGAGCGCTGGTATTTTAAAATTGCCTAGTCGTCGTGCAAAGGACCCGCACTCAATAGATTATAGAGCATGCGACGGGCCATTTTTCAAGCTGGAGGCGTGAGTGGGGGCGGGGAGACCAGGGAGCGGGGAGGAGAGCACTACATCGATACTAAATGCAGTTTTTGTGGTGCGCTGACATTGATTTTCACTCTTCGTCAGCAGCTATCTGACGGGCATGAAATCTGCCCCGAGGAGATAAAGAGAAGGATGACAAGAGAGGACGCGGAACGTTAGCCACCGGAGTGGCTGACCCACCGCGATATTCGTCCATCCCATCACGTTCCGTTGCCAATACAGACACCAGGGCTAATCCACGTATACAGGCTACGCGCACCAGGTGTGCTGCCCATGCCCCTGTACTATCTGCCCGCGTAGACCGCGTCCACTGCGTAGGCCGCGTCCACTGCGCAGCCCGTGCCGTCCGCTCTGACCCACGCCAACCGTGTGTCCTCACACGTCCCTGGAGAGTTCATGCACACTACCATACCTCACGTCCCCGCCTGCACCCCGGCACCCTGCACCCCAGCTGCCGCATGCGAGGATGTTCAAAGTCATGCCAGCAGTGCCAGCTTCGCGCATTCCTACATCCGGTTCCCACCGCTCGCTGGCTCTCTTGAGTCATGATGATGAGCCGCGAGACTCGAACCCGTGATCCGGACGGCAGCCCACCGTGGGAGGAATGGATCCATTGGCACCGGTTTCCGATACGTTTCCGTATTCCGATTCCGTTTGGCTACGAGTTCATTCTCAGCGCCAGACCACAGCGGCGTCGGAGGTTCACGGACAACTCCGCCGCCGAAGAAAAGGATCAAGGTCAAGTCGCAGGCCTCCTATCTATGGTACACAACAGCGATGGTAAGTCTCTCCCTTGAGAAGTTCCTAGAAAGGCGCCACGGCGTCCTCACCTTTCGCCTGACGCAGGTCCTCACCAGACACGGCTCTTGCGGGAGGTACTTCTTCCAGATAAGGTGGGAGGAAATGCCAGGCCGTCACTACTGTGATGATCGCCCTGAGGACACGGAAGACCAAACGTTGGAGGACTGCCGGCTTAGGCCGAGCACCGTCGTGTTCTTGTGGCAGCGACCGGCATGGATCTTTCGTCTTCGGCACTAGGCCAAGCCGTCGTCTGAAGCAAGAGTGCCTGGCAGGTCATCACCTCCTTCTGTGGAGGAGGCAGAGCGCGTGGGGGAACGGGTGTCTCAGCGCCCTCACGTATCTAGCCACCGCTGAAGACGCCTTGGTCGAGAGACAACATCGAACTCTTGGTTACCGTAGACTCAGGCTTGCACGGTGAGGACCAGGCCCGGTTCGACGACGCGTTGTGTTTCACGCACGCCTCATAGAAATGCCAGCACTTCGATGCCTGCCAGCTCCGCGGATTGTTCGAAAGAGATACCGTGGCCCTGGTGCACAGGCAAGCGGAGGAACACGGGTGGATTTTAGTCAGTAAAAATCTGACACGCGCTTCCGCTCCGCTCAAAGCGGGACAGGTCATTTGATGATTTCTCACACTGTAAACAAGTGCGTGCCGGACTCACGCACAAAGCGTTCCGTACCATTGATTTATGAAATTAAAGGATTTAAGTTATTTGTATGAAAGATTACGCGGTAATAAGCGGTTTACGATTTACGAGGTATTAAAAAAAAAACTACTTACTAGATCTCGTTCAAAACAAATTTCGTTGGTAGTTTTTATAGTAATTTATTTATTTATAGTTAGCTAAAACTGTACAAACCCAATTACATTAACTAACATAGAGACAAACAATTAGGTACATTAATTAACTTAAAAAACCACTACTACATATGTTTTTTCAGATTTTTCATTTTCTCATTTTAGAAGTTAGAGGGGGCGGGGGGGGGGGGGCAACTTTCTCCACTTGGAAGCGTCCGTCACGCAAACTATACGTTATAGAAAAAAAAAATTAGAAACAGCGGATATCATTCTTGACGACCTATCCATAGACACCACACTCGTATGTGTTTGATGAAAAAAAAATATATATATTTTCAGTTCTAAGTATAGGGAGCCCCCAATATTTATTACGATTTTTTTATTTTTGTATCAAAATCTTAATGCGGTTCACAGAATACATCTACCTACCAAGTTTCAACAGTATAGCTCTTATAGTTTCGGAAAAAAATGGCTGTGACATACGGACGGACAGACATGACGAATCTATAAGTCCCGTCTACACGCTCCGTCTTACCTGCGAGCATGCCTGTGCAAACCAGTTTGCGCAGGTAAGCGCGTGTGCGTGGACGGCAAGACCTAGACGGTAGCGCGCGCAGTCCCGAATGCTCCGTCTTTTTGTATAGTCATGGCTGCACAGGCCTGGACTGCGCAGGCAAGACGGAGCGTGTAAACGGGCTATTTGGCTACGGATCCCTAAAAAGGCGTTCTATCTACAGTGACCGTCGTGGCGTCGTCTGAAACCTTTCTCACGTCTATCACTACTTCCACAAGTTACAGATAACACTGCTTTGTAGATAACAAACTACTTTATAATTGTAGAATTTAACGCTTGTTTGATTTATCCAATTCAATAAAACCCACTCAGAAGCAACCAACTCTACTTCTGCGCTAAATGGTTACCTATTACTTGTATTAAACTGATTTAATGATACGAACCATTGATATAATATTAAAATAAGGTAGATAAGCCACTGGCGCACTGAAAATGAAGCGTACAAAAGATAGTAATTCCAATATCTCGCGTTAGTCACTCTCGATACTCTCATTCCGTACGCACGTGTGTCCTTGGTGGCTAAGAAAATCTTTTCCGCATTCAAAATGGCGTTTTGTGTAATGCGTAAATGCACGAATTATTTTAGAAACACCAACAAAAGTCATGGAATCACATATCCTAAGTAAGTATTCCAAAATATTTAGATAAATAATACATATAGTGTCAATTATTTTGTCAAATATTCTTACTGCTAATGCTTAGGCGGCCATTGTAAGTAAAAAAAAGAGAAGAGAGCTAATTGGATTTCTTGCCGGAGTGATAAAGACGCGAACTCATTTGACATAGATTAGTTGCACAGAAGCGATAATGTTTATGGTGACTTTTATACCTACATTTATAGATCTGTTTTACTTTATTTTTCCGCCTGTGTCCTTAGTTACAATTTATGAACATCTTATTGCAACAGTTAAGTAAAACATTGATAAAACTACGAGTTTATTTTGCGTTGCTAAGTAATAGAATCAAATGACATGAAATTATTAAATGGGAAAGTGTGAGTCGATATTAAATGAACATGAAGTATACAATAATATAAATAAATATTTCCTACGCTCACACCAATTAGCCTAGCATATAGAAATATATACAGAATGTTTGCATAATGATTTACATTTGAAAATTTAAAATAGGATTTGAAATATAGTAAATATAGATTCAACCGAATTAATTTCACTAATTACTATGATTTATAATTGTTTATTTTATTGTATTAGGTTTCCTTTAATCACAGTCCCAAAATATTAAATACACTTTAATCAAATATTATAAAACTTCAATGACAAACATTAAAGTTTTTTAATACTTGATTGAAGTGTAAAACTGTTAAAAAAAATATGCACCAAATTGAGCACCTACCAAATTATCTACTACTCTGTTATATTTCCTATCTGCATTCTTGTTATTCTTTGGCAAACTTTTTAGTGATTGGTTGGCAAACGTCTTTAGTTTCCATTTAGGCGCAAACGACAAAAACTAGCCATCTTTTTTTTATGCTTTAGTTGCGCCCCATCTCATTCGCACTGTACCAATATAGTTAAATGTACGCAGTCTAAAAATATGCTCGGCTGCGTTCGCGCACATTTTTTACGGTTAGTTTCTTAGCATATCACATATGAAATACGTAGTTCATTTGGGTCGTAGAAGTAAACATTGGTGACACCGCAAAATCCGAGAGATGAGGTGATGATATATCATTTCTTTTTAATATTATATCAATGATACGAACTGACATGGTTAAAGACCATTTTTAATAAATTAAAGATAATCATAAAATGGTAATACTTATAATTTAATGATCTAATTTAATATCTAGCACTAAGATTGTTTGATCTAGTTTGGTTTGAGCTACGTACGTAACTTATTGTGAAATCTGTGCATTTATGAACATTCACGCACACAGAAGTGTTAAGTTGTTCGGTTGCAAATATTGTACAGTATAATCATGTCCAAGCCATTTTAAACTAACCTTTTTTGATTAGCATCGTTTGTACACAATGAGAGTGTGTGAACACAACAAGCCTGGCTCCTCTCCTTCCCAAGCTGTCTGCCATCATTAGTATTGAGCGCCGTACAAACTAATTACCTACTAGTACTAGTTCTTGCAATAAGTTTAAAGCCAGCTTCGTCTCTATAACATTTCGATCACCTATTTTTACTTGTGTTTTTAAAACTGCAGTAAACCTACTGTCAGATCTGTGCAACTTAAAACCAATCGCTTCTGAGAATTAACAAATAAACTTTTCTGTGTTATACTTTTAAATATCAGCTTCCACTCGCAGCTAAATCGCCGTAAGAAGTTTAGCGAAGACTCGTCTAACTGTAACTCAATTAGCGCTAAGAATCGAGTTTCAAAGCTTGAAGCCGCCGGCCGCGTGGGTGGGTGTCAATTGG
>JADWQK010000906.1:0-65243 GCA_017933935.1 Sesamia nonagrioides
TACATTCGGTTTGATCGTACTAAACTTCTTATATTTACACAGTATTTATTTATTCAAACATAGGTATAAAAAGTATTTCTACATCGTGGGTACGTTTACAAGCATCATATACAAAAACAGCCAGACACACAATAAATTGATGAGGTCAACATAAGGAAAAATATTGCTTCTTTTTCTTTGAAGTCTAGGTACTATTGTTAATACATTATGCTAAGGGAATTACTAACAACCGCTGTGACCGGTTCGTGAGGTAAATGACGAAAAACTTGAAGTAAACCCAAGTTATTGATTTATTGATAAAAACACTAGAATTATGCAACATTATTTGTTTATGAAACCTGAAACACGTGTCCAGTATTTTTAATTATTAATAAATAAATTTAATAATAAAATATATCTAATAATAAAACTTATTATAATGAAAAATAATAATACGTGTTGCGGACTTCGCAAAAACAAAAAAATAATGAACAACTAATTTTAAGATCGTACAAGATCGTATCCAATGTGGCCTTGGACGACCGAGCGTGGATGCAAGCCACACTTCCCATTCGTTTAGGTGGCCTCGGCGTCCGTAAAATTACCAGTTCCTGTGCTTTGTCCACAGCACTAAAAAAGTTGACCAGGAAGATTTTAGCCTCATCCCTGGTCGACTCTGAAGTGACCTGCTCGACCGATGCGGTGCACGCCTGGAAAATGACTTGCGCAGATTCAAATCTGCCCGTGAACGCATCTTCCCAAAGGCAGTGGATGAGCCTCTGCAGGTTGGTGGAATATACGTCCACCAATACTATTGAGCGTGCTCGCCTACTGGCTGTGGATAAGTGGGAATCGGGCTCCTGGCTTCAGGTGTTACCGTCACCCAACATAGAAACTTTGCTAGATTGACGCCACTTTCCGGCTCTCACTTGTCTGCATGCATCGGTGAATGCTGCTGCCAGTTATCCTGCAGCGCAGGTCGGAAAGCACGCCGTTTTTATAATTTGCCGTTATCTTTCTTCTTGCATGGCAAGACACATTTTTGATATTTTTTCTCTGCTATTTTTGCGGCATTGGCCTTTTTCTTTTAGGTCGCTTTTTTCACGTTCTTTCTTTGTCATATTTTATCATTTATTGTCCTTATTACTATTTTTTTTTTCTATTTATAATACTACCCATAACTACTGTTTACATACTTCTTGCCGACGGCATTGCTGGGTGTGCTGCTCACCTTGTTTTATTTCGTATGTTTGCTACTTTAGCGGCTTTGAGGCAGAACCGCTCTAGACACGGCCTGGAGTGTTTATCAGCCATAATTTCTGCGATGGTTGTTTCAGTCAATGTTCTTACTTCCAAGTCGTATCTGTCGCGGTAATGCCTCGGGCATTCCAGTAGAATATGCTGTATGGTCTCAGTGGCCTGCGTGTCACACCTACAGGCTGGACTATCTTTCAACTTAAATCTGTGTAGGTACGCGGCGAAGCCGCCTTGACCATATCGGGGAAGAACATCCGCGTGACCCCGTGGTGGCCCCGCAAGTGTACCTCCCATTTCAGATCGCTACTGAACCCTTATACGCTTTTGACGTACGATACTGGATACCTGTCGTACGCTGGGGCGACCCTAGACTGAGCCACCGCCTGCCTTGCCAATTCGTCGGCGCGCTCATTGTAGAGGATCCCGAGATGAACTTTCACCCAAAAGAACCGGAGGACTTTACCTCTCCCCTCTTGCTCCCTAATATTCTCATGAATATTAGTAGCAAGGGGATGGTGCGATTCCGGATTTCGGATCAATTCTAGCGAGAGACGGGAGTCGCTGAGCACCGCCGCGCATTCGAATCCTGGAAAGGATTCGAATGCGCGGCGGTGCTCAGCGACCAGAACCAGGTCCGTAGCGTGGCTATCGCGAGCAGCTCCGCCTGAAAGACAGTGCACATCGACTCCAACCTCATCCGTTTGGTCCGAATCTCAGACCCATCCTGCCAGTAGGAATATACCGCCCCGACCCATTTTGCCGATTTACTACCGTCAGTGAAATCAGATGAGCTGTAGCTGAGCCACAGTTTCGGGGAGCTTATTCTCCAGACACTGATAGTCAATATTTGGCTCACTGGCAGGGAAAGGGGCCACCGTAAAGGCTCTACGCTCCTCCAGTTTGCGGGATTCCAGCTCAGCGATCGATCTTCTCGGCGGCCTTGGCTCAGGATCTCGCGCCGTACAGGATGGTCGGATCAACGACCGCGGTGTTTATCGTCCTGATGATCTCCGGGCCCAAGGCCCAAACCACTAATCGATGATGAAGGGTTTGGAATTTCTTCGGTCTCCAAAAACGTGCCATGTTTTCAAAATCGTTAATGGTCACGAAACAGTTGAGTGTTTTTACAGCTCCGCATAGAGTCCAGCCCACTCTGGTTTGTTGTGCTACTGGATATGTGTTATCATGACGATTCCGTTCAGGATAAGTTAGATATCAGCGCCCAGGAGCATCGATCGGGCCTGACAGGTTGAACTGCGGATCCGCTAGTTTTAAGTTTTCTAAATAGTCCCAGTTGCTGACTGAAAATGATGCGGTGGGCAAGTTGCTTATGAGTCGCGTAAGAGGCAAGGAATCTGTGCTAAAATGAAAACTAGTGTATGAGATTGGACCACAATGTGTACGTATAATGTTGATTTAACTCTAAGCGTCATGTGGTTTGAAACATGTACATTGGGAAACTCATATGATCTTTTCTTTTTGACAGGGTCCAATAGTTTATTTTAGAAATTAAGGATTTTAATATAAAGTCTCCTCAAGAATGCTATACGGCTGCGTATAGGCCTATTGATAGTTTGCAACATTGAGGTTGGTAACGGGCTGTGAAAACAGGTACAAGCAATATCTATAAGGATCACACAGGCTAGAGATCAATTCATGGACTCGACGTCGCAGACAGCATCTCCATGCTGTCTGCGACGTCGAGTCCATGAATTGATCTACTCTAGGGTAATGTAACATACCCATCGTAAGGGTTACCCTAAATCATCTTATGAACTGCTAAACCATAGTGTCAGACACGTGTACGCCTAGTCATCATCATCATCATCCCAGCGTTATTCCTAGTCGCATCCGAAGCCTTTTTCAGCATTGGAGTCTGGGGTCCGCTTTACCAGTCCAACTGCTGATATGGCTAAACTTCGACATTTTCCGTGAAGCGACTGCCGTCTGACCTCCACAACCCGAAGGCGACATCGAAGCATTGCAGTTAGACCAATTGTTGGACTTTTGAGGGCTCCAACAACCCGTAACGACTGCCACTAGATGTTCGTATGGCAACCGGGATCAACGGCTTAACGTGCTTTCCGAGGCACGCCCAGACCAGAGCAAATATTCATATTCATGCATACAAATACTTGCACTGTGCGGGGATCGAACCCGCGCCACGTTGCGCAGCGGCCGCGTCCGCTACCGCTACGCTACGGAGGCTGCCAACACGTGTACGCCTAGTATCCATTAAAATTCCTGAGAAGACTAAATCCCAATTGGTTTTATTCCAATCAAGACCTCATGCGCAACGCAAATCTCATGAAAGTGCTTCGATGAGCCAAGCCGGTGGTAAGTGACTCTAAGGTAGTTACAAATATGCTAATTATAATGACCATTAATGAAACCAATTAACAAATTACAAATATTAAGAGAGTATTGGACTTAGCCAAATTGGGACCATACCCAAAATAGGTAATAAATGAAATAAAACTTGTTAAACAGTCAGACGTTTATTGCATAATAATAATTAAACAAATAGGTTTGGTACGTAAAACTCAACAGCTGACGCCTCTATCACTGCTTACTACGTACAGACGACAGCAGGTCAAACTACTGTAAACTGTAAAAAAAATATTCTCAATCGACCTTGAACCTTAACGATTAAGAGATAAAGTTGAAAATCGAATATATAGAAATCTGACAGATTGTAGTAGCTTGATATGAAGTCGTCTGTATCGGCAGACCTTTTAAATTCGAAAAGATTTATAGGTCACAAGAGTTTCAGATTAATTGTCTAAGATACACAATCAGGCGAGTTTATCATCTCAGGGCATAAACAACGATGTAGGCACGGAGAATTTGCATCTTCTCTGTAATATTCGTCCCAGCAAACGCATCCCGGTGTGCAAGCCTCCTTATTGTCGCTATTCCATTTTGTCGGAGTCACAATTGACGAGCAGGTTTCATTGGAGCTCTCTTTGCAATCCGTATAATTTTCGAATAAGTTACAGGGACCTCCTGAAAAGCAGCGTTCAATTATGTTAGCAAAATGTTCTTTATTATCTAATAAAGAATTTCTACCGCACTGTTATTGCGCAACAGCTAATCCATTGCTCCATATGTTCTAAATATGTCTCTGCTCAACAATATAAATAACGCAATGAAAGATATTGAACTGTCAAAATGAAACCGATTGCTACTGATAGTGTATTACGCAATTACCCAACAGTTCTCGTTTTAAACATAAAAAACAATAATCTAATGGGTATGTGAAAACATTAAGTAGCTACGTTCGAAAAAATCTACATCTTTTCAGATGTAGGTAGATAAGTGACAGGCATCATTATTGTGACTGATATATACTGTGGCTGATATAGGCAACTAGCGACCTCTGTTGTCGAGGGGAGGTGATAGCATCAATGAACGAGTTTACGCATAATATTAGTAGTGCTCACCTTTCGACACCAGAGGCGCTGTATTATGAATGAAAATGGTTATAGGGTGGAGCTTGAGAACTGTAGTACCGCCTTTGAACGCCAAGGGCGCTGCTTTTATGAATGAATCACGATTATTTGTCAATGAAAATTGTAGTTGACCGCCTCTCGGCACTAGAGGCGGTAAGGTAGACACGTTTCGAATGTTCTAGAAACTCTCAGACCCGGAAGTTGAGTTAAAATATCGGTCTCTTCCGGCCTCATACTGTGGTAACCAGTCTTGCCAGAAGGTAACTTTTGTAACCTTTTAGGTGATTTTTGAACTACATTGGTTACTTTTAGGTTACACTAATGAAAAGGTTACTTTTAGGTGATTTTTCGAAATTTGTAGAATTAACTCTTAATTTTTACATAAATGCAACAGTCGAGTCGCTGTCGAGTAGTCGTAACTGACTGTTGGTTTAATAGCCCGCTACTGTGTTTATAAGTTTCGCGATTAGTGTCACAACATAAACAATTATTTAATAAACAATGGAGAGTGGAGAAGATGAAATTGGAAGTGATATGGATAGTTCGCCGAATTGCGAAAAAGATCCTGTTGTTTCGTTGGAACCTAACATTGTACGAGCCGTAATACATAAGGAAAGTGAGAAGAAAACAGCGGAGAAGAGGAAGGAGAGAGAACATGAAAGAAGAGATGTTGATAATGATAATGTAGTTTATTAATTAACTTTCTTTATTACTAGCCCGGAACTAATGTAACGTATTGTTGAGCTAGGCGTCGATAGCTGCGCCACAGTTTTATCTTTTGTAGCTATCTTCATTTCTCTTTGTAAACTTATGTCCTAAAACTTGTTCCAAATAAACGATTATTATTATTATTATTCCTTTATTCTTCTATATGTACATATTGTTCTACATTTTTAAATATTTATATAAATGCACAAAAAAACATTTAAAAATATAAAAAATAATAACCCACCCGTATCGGGAACAGGGTTCCACCATCTCCCGACTTCGCCGCCCGCGGCATGCTCTCTCAGACCCCGATGACCCCATTACCCTCCTCCAAGAGTCCAATAGGGCCACCAGCACATTACACAAACACAGACCGACCTACCGACCTCGCCGTCGAGGTCCTCCGCGACGCGCTTCACGTAGTAATCCCCTCCCCCGTCCCTTGTCCGATGAAGGCCAGCCCGCGCCGCGCTGAGCCAGTAATATCATAATGTCCCAACAATAACCTCTGAGTTTGTTTCGGCGTTTCTTCTCAGAGCTAGTACTAGGAAACGCCGCGGTCATCAAACAGCCGTCCCCTGCTGTCCTCTCTAGCGACGCCCTAAGCCGAGGTTCGTACCCCACAGGGGGTGCCCTTAGTGCGCAGTCGCCTAATTTTAAGTTAGTTTTAAGTGCCCCTGGCTGGAGGCTTTAATTTTTAATTAAGGCATTCACAGGAAAGTCCGGTTAAGTAGTTACGGCCTCTAATGGCCACCTACGAGATGCCATATCAAAAAAAAAAGGGAACAGGGTCCAAGCTACCGGTCAGGGCTCCAGAGAGAGGAACTTCCTAACGATGCGAGCCGTGTCCAGCAGTACCGCTTTCTGAATCAAGCCCTTGATCCAGCTGCCTAACGAGAGCCTCCTGAGGTGTTGGTCGAGGCTCTTGGCTATTAAGCCATTGACTGTCACGACTATCGGTACAATGATTGCTGAATCCACTTCCCACATGTCGACAACCTCGTGAGCCAAATCAAGATACTTGATTTATTTATCTTTCTCAGCTTTCACGAGGTTCTCATCATGTGGGATGGTTATGTCAACAATCATTGCACGCCGCTCTGATCGAACCACCACCACTAGTCAGGCTTATTGGCAACAATAGTCCTGTCAGTGATGATGGATCGATCCCAGTACAATGTGATATGGCCATTTTCGAGAACTGGGTCGGGTATATACCTACCTGTAGTACGGCACCTCCGATTCCACAGGTTTGTATTTAAGAGCAAGAGTGAATTATTATTATTATCAATTATTTTATCAACTTGTAATAGGTACCTTTCAGTAAAAAAATATAAAAGGTTATTTTTTATACAAAAAGGTTACTTTTTTTATATTTTAGGTAATTTCGGACATGACCCTACTGGCAACACTGGTGGTAACAGCCCCTTTCTGCTTTCGAGACGCCGAGGCGAGGGTGCGGGTGTGTTAGTGTTAGTCTCGTAAAATGTAACCGTGTTTTAGATTGTAAGACTGCACCGTGGCTATACTTGCCCGAATCCAAGGATTGTATACTTTTAAACCTGTGGAAATACCGATAATAAATCTGGTAGTAGTATCCGCCTGTTTTTCATTACTATTCAGTATTTATTCTCCTTTTATAATAAGGGAAGTCCGCTGTACTCAACAATTATACAGTATGTTAAATAACAGAGGGCGTTCCCTTAAACTCGTTAATATATATCATTAATAGATTAAAATAAAAATATCAGCATAGAAAAATAAGCATAAAAAATCCGAATAAAAAAAAATTCTAATTGGAAATAAATTTGAAACCTCCTGTTTTAAATCAAAATAGTAGTCGTCATGTATAAATAAATTGCGACGTTGCCGTCTTTCATGTTCGCGTGTACAGTGTGTTTCTTGTACATGTCAATTTAAATTTTTTATTGAATATTTTCTTATTGGAAAAAATTTTAAAACATTTTGTTTTCGAATGGAAATATTTTTTTTAGCATGTATGTATGCTATACTATTTCGGGTTAACCGGAACGCCCTCTGTTAGTTAACATACTGTATATCTGGCAATAGGAACAAATCAGATCACCGCGCTTCAGACAGACATAAGTAACAACTTAATTTATGGATTACCGTGTAAGATAATTCAATATTCTTCAAACTAATTCAAAAGAAGTTTAACATCTATTTTTTTTAAACTTTGCCCCACACTAGGAATATCTTCTGTGTCGTGGGTGCCTTTACAAACATATAAACTCACTTATTACACTTGATGTCGTGGTGGCCTAGTGGTTAAAACACCAGCCTTTCAAGTATGAGTGCGCGGGTTCGATTCCAGGTCAGGCAAGTACCAATGTAACTTTTCTAAAGTTATATGTACTTTCTAAGTATATCTTGGACACCAGTAACTGAAGGTGAAGGAAAACATCTTGAGGAAACCTGGACTTTATAAATCTGATATCGCCAATCCTCATTGAGCAAGCGTGGTGATTACGCTCAATCCTTCTCTGTATGAGAAGAGACCTGTGCCCAGCAGTGGGACGATAAAAAGGTTGATGATGAAACTCACACAAACAACCAGACCTGGAACAACTACTTGTAGATCATACAAATATTTGTTCTGTGCGGGAATCGAACCCGCGACACGCAGCACAGCAGTCAATTGCTTAACAACTGCGCTAATCGTGCAATCATAATATAGTGGGTGGCATTGAACACTCACTGTGTAAATCGTAGAGAAAATGCATCAGTATCGACATTGCTAATGACCCTATCGCAAACTAGCGATCGTAAAATAATACCGAAAGTACAGTCAGTCTATAAAGTCAAGAAATTGATGCTTCATCATCATAACCATCAACCTTTCTTTTTCTCGTCCTGCTGCTGGGCACAAGCCTCGTCTCATACAGAGAAGGATTGAGCGTAATTACCACGCTTGCTCAATGCGGCTTGGCGTTTCAAAATTAATGTTTGAGGAACTAAAATTAATCAAAAGTAGGGCAACACTAAATCTTAGTACATCGAATGTCATCCGCTGTCATCGATTTGTTTTGTGACTTAATATTTTTAAATTGAATTTTTATTAATTTTCAATTCTATTTAGACAAAACATCGAAGAAATGTGTTATATATTAGAAAAACAAACCGGAGTGGAGATCGGGAAATTATTTTTAAAGTTCATCATCAATGTTTGTTAGTACACCAAGCTGGACAATTTTTATCAAATTTGGATGATATTTTTACTTGAACAGTTGCTAAAACAGGTATATAATCATGTTACTGTTTGTTTTATGTACTAGAAGTTTCAAATTTACTAAGTAAATGATTTTAAGACTAAAATAAGGATTGTTTGCATATACAATATGTAAAGAAAACCCTGTCCGACCCACAAGGATAAAGGTTAGGTAAACACTTCACCAAATATAATATAAAATTTTACATAATCATCATAGTAACAATACTAATGAATTTTGAAATAAGTAATCCTTTTTTCCCGGGAATTAATTCCAATTTCCCCGAAATTTGGTACCTAATTTTAAAAAAGTGACAACACCGGTATTATTATAAGCGAATAGCGACGCGACCACGTCACAGGTACCGCGTGCTCTGCCCCCCGCCGCCCGCGAAACGGGTTGCTTACCGCACATGTATTAAGTTACCTCTTTTTGCGAAATAATATTTATTTTTTAGGGGGATTTTTTTTTAAGTTTAGCCTGTCTTTGTGGGCATTAGTAGAATCAGGTACCGATACCTAACAATACCTTCACGGATCGGACAGGGTTTTCTTTACATATTGTATAGGTTAGATTGCAAATATAAGTAGACCATGTTATAGTGCGACTAGCACTTTTGATACTTTATGTGATTTAATTTACCGCTGATTTTAAAAATGAATTATATCATGTTCGGAATCAAAATTAGTACTATCCATCTTCTGATAGAAATTATATAATTATTATTTTTAATCTTTCAAGAAAATGGCTGAGTAAACTCTTTATCAAGATATATCATCATCATCATCCCAGCGTTAATCCCAGTCGCATCCGAAGCCTTTTCAGCTTTGGAGTCTGAGATCCGCTTTACCAGTCAAACTGCTGTATGGCTAAACTTCGACATTTTCCGTGAAGCGATTGCCGTCTGACCTCCACAACCCGAAGGCGACATCGAAGCATTGCAGTTAGACCAATTGTTGGACTTTTAAGGGCTCCAACAACCCGTAACGACTGCCACTAGATGTCCGTATGGCAACCGGGACCAACGGCTTAACGTGCTTTCCGAGGCACGACCAGACCAGTGCAAATATTCATATTCATGCATACAAATATTTGCACAGTGCGGGGATCGAACCCGCGCCACCTTGCGCAGCGGCCGCGTCCGCTACCGCTACGTCACGGTATATCATATATACAACTAAGTCATATATATATCAAGATATATATGACTTCGTTATTCGATTAAGCGAAGATAGCAGGCTGATGACAGCAGTAGCGACGACGTTGTTAATGACACAGCTGACAATGAAAATACTTTTTAACGAACAATATTTGGAATCAGATGATGAAAGCAACTATTTTAATTTGTTAATCAATGCTTAATTTGTTCAACCAAATTCAGTTTTTTGAATTCTAAAATCTTATATTTTTATATTCCTGTTTGGTAAGAAATCAAAATCAAAATGTTGTGGGTAAGGCAAATGTTGAAAAAAATATGATTGAGCCGCATGACGCTGATCCACGCCTCATGTTCGTGAACCGTTGTTTGTGACTTGCTATTTTAAATTGTTTATATGTTTCTTCTATACATTGTTCTCACGTACAGAACAACAAGAATAGTTTAACTAAGATTTTGTAATAACATCATGATTTAAAAGAGTTTCCTTGTAGTTTCTTGCCGGTTCTCCTCCATAGATATATAGGTATTGGAATGAACAACTAGATCCAACTTTCTGCAGGGTACTTGAATAAGACACTATTAGTAGCTATAGGTTCAATTATGACAGTTCAACAATATACATTGCGTTATTTATGTTGATGAGCACACATTTCCAAACATATGGAGCAATGGATTAACTATAAAGGGAGTATCTGACATCGACGCACAAACGAGTACCATGGATCCAGTACATGATTCTGAACCCCCAGTGGTGGAATTTTTTGTCGGCTTTTTCATTATTTAAAAAAAATAAATGTAGTTTTTTTTTCACTTCAGACCATTCACAATTGCTATACTTTTATAACCCAATAAGATTTTAAAGTAAAAATTAAATTATTCGCTAATTACGTAAAAAAGCGCAATGAAAACAAAACCCGCAAAACGATCCTGATTTAATAGAGTTCACATCAGGGATCAACGTCATACCTACAAACTCGCACGGCGGCACGCTTGCAACGTTCAAAACCCGAGCCGACACTTTTTTTCAAACATTGTGTATTCTGTAACCGTTCATAAATGACTATCATAATTTTATTAGTGGCATGCGGTCTAGCCTTTTTGCGAAGTTTGCGTTACGATGTCAGATACACCCTGTATGCTTTAAAATGATTCCAATTAATAGTTGTACGAGCATGGCCACATGATTTTAGTACACACCATTAGAATAGTAATAATGGTGCTAATTAACTTATCGACTATTTAATTCTGACAGTTCAAAACAGTCTGTAAACAGTTGATTTGGAATAAGTGCTTTGAGTTTCAGTTCAAAAGAGGCTTTTGCCCTAACAATTATTGCATACTTTCTAGCTTTTTTTCGCGTTTTTGTTATATGTATCACGGAAACGTACTATCGGCATAAAAAAAAAACATACTAATATATGTGCGTTCATTTAAATCTGTAACTATTAAGACGTAAAAGGGTAAAATCACGAAAAAAATACTTTCGGATACAAATCTGAAATGTTTGGGCAAATATTGACAAATTATTGATTAAATTGATTCGTACGGTCTTACCCCAGCACCGAACTTACCCCACCATACTCTAATTACTTACCACATTCTTCTTTAGGTATACACTCGCGATCCAGAGTCTTTCTGATGAAACCTTCCTTACAAACGCATTCGGGTTGACAACCTAAGAATGCCTCTAAGCATTCAATCTGATCACGATCATAGCAAGTATCTTCGTAAGGGCACTCAACGCATCTTATTATTTCGTTCGGCCCACACTCTGAAAAATGCAAAAGAAAATTAATCTATACTAATATATAAAGCTGAAGAGTTTGTTTGTTTGTTTGTTTGTGCGCGCTAATCTCGGAAACTACTGGTCCGATTTGAAAAATTCTTCGTTGGATAGCCCATTAATCTAGGAAGGCTTTAAGCTATATAACATCACGCTGCGACCAATAGGAGCGGAGCATAACTAAACCACGCGAACGAAGTCGCTGGCGGCCGCTAATTATACATAAAATGATAACGTCAAGTCGTAATAGATCCAGTGAAGATTTTAACGAGCGTTTTGAAAGAAATTCATAAAAGAATTAGTGCTACAGCGCACCGTTGCCATAATCCCTACGCTTGGCAGGCGGGGGGTTGGAGATCGCAATTTGATATTCCACAGGAGAAGCGCTGCTGCCCGCTTCCCTGGTGGGTGTTCCCTTAGTCGCCTCTTGCGATACCCACGGGAGGATTTGGGCCAGTAGGTATATCGCGAATAAACATGGTGGTTCTAGGAACTACTGGACCGATTTGAAAAATTATTTTTACGTTAATAGTCTATTAATAACAATGTGCAGGAAATCGGACCCCGGGCTCCAACGCGAAAGCCGCGGATGCAACCGGGATAAACGCTGATGATGAGTCTATTAATCCAGGAAGGCTTTAGGCTATACAATATGTAAAGAAAACCCTGTCCGATCCGTGAAGGTATTGTTAGGTATCGTTAACTGATTCTAATAATGCCTACAAAGCCGGGCTAAACTTAAAAAAAAATCCCCAAAAAAAAATAAATATTATTTCGAAAAAGCGAGGTAACTTAATGCATGTGCGGTAGGCAACCCGATAGCCCCGCCCCCCTTCACCCGCGCATGTATGCGCGGGTGAAGGGGGGCGGGGCATGCGGCACGTGGTCGCATCGCTATTCGCTCCGTCACAAATGGTGTTGTCAGTTATTTAAAAATAACCAAATTTCGGGGAAATTGGTATTAATACCCGGGAAAAAAAGATTATTTCAAAATTCATTATTATTGTTACTGTGATGATTATGTAAAATTTTATATTATATTTGGTCAAGTGTTTACCTAACCTTTATTATCCTTATGGGTCGGACAGGGTTTTCTTTACATATTGTATAAAACATCACGCTGTGACCAATAGGTGCGAAGCATATAAAAAAACAGATATTAATCCTTATCCAAATAAATCGACAGTATTTAATTTTGAACAAAATGGTCCTTGACATCACTTAACTTCGATTACCAGGCTATAAAAGGCAATTTTAAAATAACTTTGGGGTCAAAATAAAATTTCCAAATGACCTCCACGCGAACGAAGTCGCGGGCGGCTGCTAGTTATTGCTATGTATTTTTTTTTTTTTGTCAATTAAAATGATATTCAAGTATCTATCATCATCATCAACAACCTTTTTATCGTCCCACTGCTGGGCACAGGTCTCCTCTCATACAGAGAAGTATTGAGCGTAAAAGCGTAACAACTAATACCCAATTAATAAAAAGCACAAAATTACATCTTAACTTTAATACAACTATTCGCAAAGTAAAAAAATCCTCCGCATCGCTGTCGACCCAAAGAGTACTGACACCGACAGCATTACTACGTTATATCTCAATGGTTAGCCTCTGGATAAGGTAAAAGTCAGACCTTCGGTCACGCGAAGTGTCCACCACCTGTTTAGAAACTTTCTTAAAAGGAGATTAGGCTTGGGCCGCACGTCACTAGGGTAATTAATTAATTGAATTAGATTATAAAAATGATAACAATACGTTGATTACCTACCTAGGTTGTTCTGAGCCAGACCGCCCACAATTAGCCCCACACAGCTAACAAACAAAATAACTAGTGTGAACATGTCGACGTCCCAACGTGTAGTGATAATCTGACGCGTGATTGACTCTTACTTTTAAACAGGTATACGAGTAGGTAACCATGTAAATGGTGTTCCAATGTATTTTAGTTTGCTCTGTTGACCACCATTTATTTAGGATTCCCTTGATCATTTTATTTTTGTGGACTAGAATCGTACTTCCTAGAATAGAATATTGTAATCCATACTAATATTATAAATGAGAAAGTAACTCTGTCTGTCTGTCTGTTACGCTTTCCCGCTTAAAGCTCTGAACCGATTTTGATGAAATTGAGCACAGACAATCTTTAGACCCTGAGAAAGGACATAGGCTATCTTTTATTGAAAAAATTGATATTCCCGAGGGAAATCTGAAAAGCGCGATATAACAAGATTCCACGCGGGCGAAGCCGCGGGCGGAAAGCTAGTATAGTTTATAATCGATTGTGAGGTAATTACAAAAAAACCGGCATTACAAGAATAAAACATTTTAGAACTTTCAGGCAAAATATTGTTATTATCAGTTTCCATTTTCATTGAATCGGGAGTGCAGCTTACATACATTTTCATCACTTGCAGAACTTATGTTTATATCCTAATTAGCACGTAATTATAAAAAAATCCCAAAAACAAAAAAATATTTAAAGTAAAATTTTTCTATTCCTGTCTTTTTTCATCGTTTTTTTTAAATTATTTTTCAAGAACTAACTTTAGCTTCGCCGTTCGATATTTAAAATTATATAATTGAACTCATCCGAAGAATGGGCTGAATTACGAAGCAACCTCTTTTGTCATTGAGCTGAATGCATTATCATACTGCATACTGCATCATACTGGCAATAGATAATAATCTATTGCCAGTATGATGATTACATTAGATGTACGCGAACTTTTTGAAAGAGTGATTTTTTTTTAATCACATATCGCCCTAGGGCTTTTCTAGCTACATTATTAGCTTAGGGCGCTAATTGGTCACTTACAAGCCCCATTTTTGGGCTTATTACCCAAAAATGGAGCTGGGACCTACTTACCGAATATGAGAGATGTAAAATCATTTAACATTATTATGACGTCATTTCATATGATTCGATAATATACTTTTTGGCATTTTATAATAGACCCTAATCCGCTCAAAGCATATCGAAAGCTATGCGGGTGAAACCGCGAGGCGCAGCTAGTTAAAATATGTAGTATTGTAGCTCTCTGACATGTGCTTGTGTCTGGAGTTTAGTCGTTTCCGCAGGCTCCTTCTGCGAGACAACTGTTTCGCAAAAGGAAACCACCGCATCCCAGGACTCTTCGCTGCCGACCATTGTCACTGCCTACTTCAGAGATGAGGGCACGGTGCAGTTCCTCCCAAGGGGCGTACTCTGCCAGCGTATACTGCGCCGTGTCCTCCCGACAGTCGATGCAGTGGTAACACCGGGCGTCCGGCTCCCTGTTTATGCGACACAGGTACTCTCTGAAGCAATCATGCCACGAGAGCACCTGTGTCACCGGAAACGTCAGGGAGCCATGCCTTCTCCCAAGCCAGTCCGCCAGTACCGGCCGGATGGCCTCGTCGATGGTGGTGAAGCGTGAAAGCCTGTCCGCCATTCCGCCACCAGGACCTCGCTGAGCTGCGACCGACGCTGCTCGAGCTGACGCTGCATCGGCTGTTCGCCCCGCTCTCTCGCCACCGGTACAGTGACGCGAGGACCTTGCCTACAGGTCCCAAGGCAGAGATCCAGCCAATGGGCAGGCCTCATAGGAGATCATGCGATACCCATGTATGACTCTGACGGCCATCACTCTCGGCGGTTTCCGCAGTACAGCGATGCTGCCGGCCGTCAGGTCAGAGGCCCACACCGTGGCTCCACACAGGGCTATCGATCCCACGATTCCCATGTAAGATCTACCTACCTCTGGCGCAGCATCTGTGGTCGTGTTGTTGGGTTTAACATTGCATCACTTCGCTCAACTGTCGTCTTCCTTTCTATTCACAGTTTTTTTTTTTTTTTTGTTAGTCCATAGACTCTTAATAAACTAGCGCGCTTTACCATAAACGATTGCATCACTGCGTATGATCAGGTGGGATTGCAGCCAAGCACTAGTATATATATAATTATAAAAAAGAACATATACAAGCAGAGTCGTCACGCACGAGTCGTGCGCATAAATGTTAACTAATTTTTTAGGTTCATTTCTGGGTTTTTCGGGGCGCCAAAATGATTGGTCTGACAGACGGACTTTTTTTTATTAATGATAAACTGGTATTTGACCGCAATCCCGCCTGATGGTAAGCAGTGATGCAATCGTTGATGGTAAAGCGCGCTAGTTTATTAAGAGCCTGTTCACTCTAGCCTTGAAGACACTGAAATTGTATTCAGACGGAAACACCGCCGCTGGCAAATTGTTCCAGTCCCTCGATGTACGCGGTATAAAAGAGCAAGCTAAACGCTTCGTCCGCATTGTGATGTAACGACGTAATGGTGGAAACTCGCCGTATGACGCCTCATCCGATGGTGGAACGGAGTAGTATTTATAGTAGTACTCGACTTTTGAATAAATATATTATTGGTTCTAACTTTCTTCTCCCATGGATTCTAAATAAAATAACCATTTATAGTTCTGCGTGGATTTATACTCTTTAATATTATATCATTAACCGACTTCAAAAAGGAGGAGGTTACTCAATTCGACCGTATATATGCTTTTTTTTTATGTTTGTTCGCGCATAACTTCGTCGTTTATGAACCGATTTTGATAATTCTTTTCTGTTGGAAAGAAGACGTTCCCAAGGTGGTCCCATGATAAGGATATCAGGGTTTGATGGTGGAAGACCAGAGAAAACAAGGGGAACTTTCAAAAATTGCAGGGGCGACTAGTGCGTTCTTGGCATTTTCATTAAGTATTTTAAAGCACTACAATTTAATAAAGGTCTGGAGTAGATCTGATGATGGAGCCGGGAGACAGTCGAAGGAACTCCTCAACAATTCACTGCAGCTACTTTGTGTTTGGGCTCGATTAATTTGTATTGATAAGAACTTTACACCTGGGTTGTGACTGTCATAAGAGCTCTGATGATGAAGACAAAGGCCAGTTCCGGGAACTCCTCAACGGTTTACAGTAGCTACTTTGTGGTTGGACTTCATTCATTTATATTGATGAGACCTTTGCACCCATTGAGTTAAAATAATGGTCTACAGTAAATTTGATGATGATGACCATAGGCAGTTGAGGGAATACTTACGGGTAAAAATTAAAGTAAACAAAATTACGTCGTTTCTCAACTATATTTGCGTCAGCTTCCAGTCTGACCGGATACTACTCTATACATAGTACTTTTAACAACTAAAAAGTGTAAAATAAAAACTTTTTTACAAAAAAACAACCGCCTTCCAAAAACCACTACAACGTGAAAAATAACTAATTTCGGAAGTCGGTGTCAGAAAACGAATATACAAAACCAAAGACACCGACTTCCGAAATTAGTTATTTTTCACGTTGTAGTGGTTTTTCGAAGTCGGTTGTTTTTTGTAAAAAAGTTTTTTTCATATATGTCCGCGATCGGCAGGGTAATTGCGTAACACATTATCAGTAGCAATGGGTTTCATTTTGACAGTTCAACGACATTCATTGCGTTATTTACGTTGTTCAGCAGATACATTTTCGAACATAGGGGGCAATGGAATAGCAATAAGCATCTAAATCATTCCGACGGATAGGAATACCGGTCGGATTGCGCCCAATGTAGTAACTTGGGTTTTTGTAATGTTTATTTCTCTGTTACATCACGAACTGTTCTCGGTAATTCATCGTTAGTGCTTCCTCTTTTTGCATCGTAGGTATGTAAGTATGTACTTAACCGTTTTCCTTATGCTGATGACCATTATATTTAGGGTTGCCAATTTTTTTACAAGGAATAAAGTATATTCAGGTCTGTGAAGAATATTTAACAATATTTTAGAAAAATGAACAGTATTTTATTTATTTATTTTTTTACATACCTACCTACATATTTTTTGGAACTCCTCGCACAACTTACTAAATTTAAATCGTTTTTGAATATTTCGTATAAGTATATCACATAATGTGTTTGCATGCTGAAAACAGCATTTTTTATACTTTATTTTTGTTCAACAGTAAAAAGTATAATTTAGTGAAAAACAGTATAATACTGTTCAAAACAGTATAGTTGTCAACCCTAATCATATTAACATTTTAAGTTAGTTGTTTGCATTGAATTATATAATCATATTGTTTCCATTATTTGGCATGAAGCATTTCTCCTCGTCTTTTAAACTACGTCAATCGAAGGACTGGAACAATTTGCCTGAGGTGGTCTTCACGTCCAATTACAATTTAAGTGCTTTCAAGGCTAGAGTGGATAGTAATAAACTAATGCTCTTTACCATCAACGAATGCATTCCTGCTTACCATCAGACGAGATCGCGGTCAAGCACTGCTTTATAAAATAAAATAAAAAATATTTATGTTTAACTGAGCATTATTATACTCTGTTCACTAGGATAAACGTTTATTGACAGCGGCCTTACAAAAGTTACTATCATAGATTAAAAAGTTCCTTTTGAAACACATAATAAAAAAATATTTTTTAACTGAGCATTATTACACTCTGTTCACTAGGATAAACATTTACTGACAGCGGCCTTGCAAAAGTTACTATCATAGATTAAAAAGTTCCTTTTGAGACACATAATAAAAAATGTTTATGTTTAACTGAGCATTATTACACTCTGTTCACTAGGATAAACGTTTACTGACAGCGGCCTTACAAAAGTTACTATCATAGATTAAAAAGTTCCTTTTGAAACACATAATAAAACAATCAAAATGTACTTATCATTTAAATATCTCATAATACTACTAGCTCGCTCATAAGTTGGTCCGTGCCAATTACGACAAACGAAGCCAAACCTAATAGTGCGGCTTTACCGAATCACGGGCTTTGCTTCGAAATTCTGCACAATACAATAGCTAAAGAGAATTTTTACAGGTAATTTGGATCATAAGGTAGGTTCTAGGTTCGCGTGAACCGCACAAGCGATACGTCCTGTCCCGGCATGTGGTCTGGTGAAGCCGCACGGAGGACGGGTTCGAACAGTTGTGTTGCGATGTGTGCGGGTACGACGCGCCAACTGTTGTGTCGGAAGTTTGGTCGTGTAGGGTCTATCTCCCACTGGCGCAGCATCGTTCGTCGTGTTGTTGAGTTTAACATTGCATCAGCTCGCTCAACTGCCGTCTTCCTTCCTATTCACTCAGATTTTTTGAGTGAAAAGGCTCTTAATAAACTTACGCGCTTTACCATCTAAGATTGCGTCACTTACCATCATATATCCAAAATAAATATATGAAGTTCATCTATCATTTATAAGAAGTGCATCTTATTCTATTTCATTATGATAATGATACTTGGTTTAGTCATGTCAAGTAAGTACGCGCCTGACGTAAATTGAAGTATATTCAGACGCCATGCGACGAAGAACTTGATTAGATACCTACCCTTAATATTCCGAAATAGCATGCGTCAGTGCACCGGATATTTGACAGCCTCCGTGGCGTAGCGGTAGCGGACGCGGCCGCTGCGCAAGGTGGCGCGGGTTCGATCCCCGCACAGTGCAAGTATTTGTATGCATGAATATGAATATTTGCACTGGTCTGGTCGTGCCTCGGAAAGCACATTAAGCCGTTGGTCCCGGTTGCCATATGAACATCTAGTGGCAGTCGTTACGGGTTGTTGGAGCCCTCAAAAATCCAACAAATGGTCTAACTGCAATGCTTCGATGTTGCCTTCGGGTTGTGGAGGTCAGACGGCAGTCGCTTCACGGAAAATGTCGAAGTTTAGCCATATCATCAGCAGTTGGACCGGTAAAGCGGACCCCAGACTCCAAAGCTGAAAAGGCTTCGGATGCGACTGGGATTAACGCTGGGATGATGATGATGAGTGCAGCGGATATTTACAATGGGGCAGGACTAAGAGTATCACACGTGGTTTGACACGCACTCCCACATGCATAATGTTCATTCGGGTGTGTACAGCTAATTGGATCTGAAAATGTTGGAAATAAAGAGGAACAGGACGGCCGGGCCTAGAATGCCCTGAGTGGAAATTTTTCAATGTCTTTACATTGAAAAATTTCCTTAAGCTATTTACTTAAGCTTAATTTTCTTAAGCTATTCAAGGATAAATCTTTTGATTTTTATTTTTTGATTTAAGTAATATGCAAGATATGTACCAAGGACATTAACATAACATCACATCTTTCTCCTGAAGGCAGGTGTACTAAAATAAAGTTACTTTATTTACTTTATTAAAGTAGGTACTTACAGTAGTAGGTTATGCAGTGGTGTACTAACATAAAGTAGGTAGGTAGTTACACACTCATGTCATAAACACGAGTGACACTACTGCTACCAACCCGAATGATATCAGAAATTCCTGTTGGTAAAAACCAATAATACTTTAACCAACCTAGGATTTCATGTTCAGCTAACGAACGAACAGATTTCCCCTACAAATATTCATTGAAACCCTTCTTTGACTGCGCCACAATCATGGGCTACGACGGACCTACTTAGAAGCCGAGCAGAAGGTATAAACGCTAAGCGAAAATGATATAATAGCGCGGGTGGGCGATGTGATGTCATGACATGTGGTCGATGCGGAACGGAAACGGCACTCGAAAAATGTGAGAAAACTTAATATTTTGCGATCTATACAATATGTAAAGAAAACCCCGTCCGACCCATAGGGTTAATAATTTTAGGTAAACACATGACCAAATAAAATATGAAATTTTACATAATCATCATAGTAACAATACTAATGAATTTTGAAATAATCTTTTTTTCTGCGAATTAATTAAAACTTCCCCAAAATTCGGTGCATTTTGAAAAAGTGACAACATCATTTTCGATGCTAGTATTATGCCCGCGCATGTATTGCCTACCGCACATGTATTAAATTACCTCCTTTTGCAAAATAGTATTTATTTTTAGGGGATTTTTTGTTAAATTTAGCCCGGCTTTGTAGGCATTAATAGAATCAGCTATCGATACCCTAACAATACCTTCACGGATCGAACAGAGTTTTCTTTACATATTGTATAGTGCACATACATATTTTATTGTATAGTACCTATAGTTAACGAAAAACGCAGGGTAACATTACACTTCCCTCGACACTTAACACAACAGAACACGCCAGGAAAGCGACTAAACTGAACATCTCGAAAACCCAACTTGACATATACAGGGAATTTTTTTCTCGAGTGCGCAAAAAACATGGGTGGCTTAGAATCAATAACAGAACAAATCTGCATTATTAGTTTAAAATAAAAAAAACATGTTTTTGTCCGCCCTAAAATCAGCAAATGAGAGACACCAATTATTCATATCAATATCGTAGTATTAGCTTATGGCCGCGTAGTGAACATGCGGGCGGCGCGGGCGCGCGGGGGTCCTGTGATGTTCCCGCCGTCCTCACTCCGCCGAACATGAATGGGACCGCGTGCGATGACCATAACATCGATTTCATAATAATCATCTTTCGTTATCAATAACTATTTTTTTTTGTACTAAAACATATCAAAGTTATAATATTTTTATCTATAAAACTTTTTTAACTATAAGTTGACAAAGTTTGCGCACTGGATAAAATTTTATCCTGTATATTTATAAACGAAGTCTGTTCGTCTTTATACTACCTAAGTACATCGCATCTACTTATGTTTTTGTATCTATGTTAATAATTACGCTGTAAAGCTTGTTTGTCTGTTTAAATGCGCCTATCCTTAGAACGAAAAGTGGCCAGCCTGTCGGTATTCTATAGGATGCATTTTGGAGAGTGTGTGCGGGAATTGCATGACTTAATTCCCCCATCTCCGTTCCATCAACGGACGACCCATCGTACGGCGAGTATTCAACCTTACATTTACTACATTGACACCACTACGATCCGGATGAAGTGTTTTGTCTCATCTTTTAAATCGAAGGACTGGAGCAATTTGCAAGCGGCGGTGTTTCCGTTTGACTACAATTTAAGTGTCTTCAAGGATAGAGCTGAATAGGCTTTTAATAAACTAGCCCGTTTTACCATCAACGATTGCATTACTGCTTGCCATCAGGCGGGATTGCAGTCTAGCACTAGTTTATAAAGAAAAAGCAAGAAGTGTGGATATTGTTTAAAATAATGTTTTTTTACAATTACTAACTATGACAATTAACTATTTCATTAAGTACTTATACCTACCTACTTAATACATTTTTGAGTAAATATAATCAAACGTGTCATTAGATGCGTAACGCCAGACCCGGAACAACTACATGTGGGCCATTTACATTTTTTTTTTTATGGGTCAAATCATATTTATTTCTAAGTTTACGATGTCTATCTATTGGTCAGCTATTTGTACTATAGGTATTGAAATCGATAGGTCTCAATCGCCATACGCCACTTTCGGTCGGGCCAGAATGCGGCTGAATCCGAGTGTTTGGGCGATACTGACTGATACCCAACCTAAGATTGGCCACCAGGAACATACACTCAGACAAACGGCGACAAACAAAACTTATTTCGTTACTATTTTATTATACTGTAATAGTAGTTTATGATACTGATACATAATGAGGGGTATTATGTACGAGAGTGAGTTTAAAAAACGAGCGAAGCGAGTTTTTTAATAGTATCACACGAGTGTGTAATACCTAATTATGTACAGTTTCATACACTACTTTATCTAATCTCAGTGCGTCTAACGCCAACGCAACACAATTCCATTTATTCAGTTTCATAATTGTAATAGGCAAAATGTTAACAATTCTGCACCCTGCATCACAGCGCATGCGCAAAAGCGCGCGCAGCCATAGATAAAAAATTAAATAGTAGTCTACATTGATATAATATTAAACAGATATGATATTTTGTACGCTTCAAGTTCAATGCGCTAGTGACTTATCTACCTTAGTTTAATATTATATCAATGGCTGTCTATGGTTTGTACCGTAATGAAATTTTTTTTTTATTATAACATTATTTTGTTAGAGAAATAATGTTATAATTTAATTTATTAATTTCCTTTCGATATACTATTGGTAAAGTACGTCAATATAAACTCCTTTTTGGTTTTATATTTTTAATTTTTTGATATGAGAGTAGATAAACATTATTATTACATTATCTTTAAATTGTATAAATGTATGAATAAGAAGTAATATGGTTAACTTTGAAATAACAATATTTATCAAGAAGTAGCGCTACATAGTCCGCAGGAGACAATGGGACAACATCGAAATCCCAGCGCTTCAGAGAAATGTCAATACATTGCGATGAGATCCACGAGGACCGATGCCTGCCCTGGTGCACAGGCAAGGGAAGGCACATGGGTGGGTTTTAATCAGTACAAGTGTGACACGGCCTTCCGCTTTGCCCTGAGCGGGAGAGGTTATTTGATTTCCCACCGAGAAAAGGGCCCTTTTGGTGTGATGGCCGGGAGTTCAATGTTGTCTCCCGATGAGGGGTTTCCTGCTTCGGCTAGAGGTGTGAGGGCGCTGAGATTCCCGCTCCCTCAAGCGCTCCGCTACCTCCTTTGCCAGCATCACTGCTTTGCAGAAGGAGCTAACGGCCTGCTATAAACTTTCGCTCCTGACCTTTGCCTGGACCAGGGCCAGATGCGAGAGATCGTTGCCGATAGCTGCCGATCGCCACTTTCACACCTAAACCACAGATTTTGATAGACTTTGTTACAAAACAAAGAGCTTGTAGCGTGTAGGAGGTGTTACATAATAAAAACCTAGATGAATGAATGTAATGTACTGAACGTGTGTAAGTGAGTATAATGTGTCGAATGTGTCTTAAAAACTATGTGCTGACTTATATAAACTTAACCAATTCCATCTTAACAATAGTGGGATAACCAATAGGAATACAGTCCATCCACGCGTGGCGCGAGCGTTCGGTGCGGTGGCGGGCAGCGAGCGGTGTACTTCTCTGTCTCGAATCTTACGGGAAGAGAGCGGTTTACTTTAAGTCAAGCGGTGATCGAGCGTTAGGAATAAATTTAAATCAAAAAGATGTTGCCACTATTGTTCAGACATTTCTTTCGCGAATAAAAACAAATATCTCGTCGACACAATCGTGAACACTACACTACGCGGCTATAGTGACGCGCGATATTCCTGCTAGTTTAGAGAACGGGTCTTCGATGCCCACACCGCTTCCGCACCGCCGCCGCCGCCGCCACCGCCCCGCTGCACGCAAGATTCGAGGCAGAGGCCTTACAGACGACCACCCATCTAGCTAGGGTCGCAGCGGCGCAGGACGGTGGCAGATTCGAATGGCTTGCAGCTGCTTACAGTACTCCCCCCTTAGCAAAGCGTATCTTGACGATCCTACCTGATCTGGTTCGGTGTTCCTTTGTAAGCGAGGGTGGAAGTAGGCTGAATTGCTTGTCTGTGGCAGCTGCAGGTGCTTGATTAGTCTCACTGTTCGTATGCTTGGGATCATCTTCTATGTTGAGTTTGTACCTACTAAGGTTTGAGGCGATCGATCGAGATGTTGCTAGATCTACCTAGCAGTTAGATCGTAAAGTATTTTTTCTGATTTGCTTAATATATAACCATAAGTCATATCTCAATAGTACTCATTCCTGCCAAGTCGTGTTACAATGACCATATGTGGATATGGTCATTGTAACACGACTTGGCAGGAATGAGTACTATTGAGATATGACTTACGGGTAAACAGTACTACAATGAATCTTTTTAATTTTCTTTTATGGATATGGCATCAAAAATCAACATATGATTATCCCAATAAGCGCGTGTATTTGCGTCACGACTAAATATCGCATGTTATTAGGCTGTATGGATGAATTGTCTTTGCCTTTCATTTGTGGGATTATAACAACAAAACAACATTGCGTGCGCCGCGCTATTTTCGCGCCATTGTTAACTTTTATCTGCATTTATAAATAATGACATTTTTTTGTATTTATTTATTTCAAGGTCGTAGAAAAAGTTTTGTATGCCACTGCCGCAAACAGCTATTGTAATACTCGTGCTGATCTATTGTGCCATTCAGCTTTGCTTCATGGCACAAACTATCACTCATATTACAATGGCTATCATTGCTTGACAGAGTTGACAGTGGCATAAATAACTATTTAAATAAAAAATAAAAAATACTATTTATTTCAGGCAACATGCCCATATATTGTCAGTGTACAACTTAAAAACTATGTTAGTATTAAATAAAAAGAATTAATTAAGGTATTTGCCGCCCTCTGGGGCACCAGGCACACACACTTGTGCTTGAACCCAGTGCCGCAGAAAGGGGCTGTCCAGCTTGTGGCTGAGTACGTTCAGAATGGTGTTGGCGCTCCCACGCGTACTAAACATCAGCGATGCGATGCGACGCCGCAGCACAGTGTGAAAGCCGTCTGTGTGCGCGTGCGCAAACATCGCAGATGCACCACAGTAACATGGGAACCTCACCAGCACCTTGAACGCATTATTATACTATATGCATTATTATAGTCTGTGTGTGTGTATTACTTTACGTTCGATGATCTTGTATGGGCCTTTGTAAATATGCTGCAGAGGTTTGTAGACGGTGTCAGCTTCGACTCGCACGACCCAGCCGTGTTCGCCGTATCCACAGTCACCAAGCTCATTGAGCATTACAAGGTACTGACATACCTACTAAATCGTTTATCGTATCGTAATCGTTAGGTAAATGAAATAAAACTTGTTAGACAGTCAAACTTTTATTGCATAATAGTAATTCAACAAATAGTTTAGTTTGGTATCTAAACCTTAAAATGTGACACTTCTGTCACTATTACGTACCAGCAGACCTTATAAATTCGAAAAAATAACTAGGTAACCAGAGTTTCAGATTAGTCTAAAACGCACAATCAGGCGAGTTTTTCATCTCAGGGCATAAACAACGATGTCGGCACGGAGAATTTGCATCTGCTCTGTAATATCCGTTCCAGCAAACGCATCCCGGTGTGCAAGCCTCATTATTGTCACTATTCCATTCTGTCGGAGTCACAAGTGTAGAGCAGGTTTCATTGGAGCTCTCTTTGCAATCCGAATAATGTTCAAATCTCATACAAGGACCTCCTGAAAAGCAGTGTTCGATTATGTCAATATGATGAATTTCTAAATCACTATAATTGTGCAACACGCTAATACTATCAATTGAAATCATTTTGAAGTACTTATATTGCTAATTCATTGCTCCATATGTTCGAAATATGACTGCTCAACAATATAAATAACGCAATGAACGTTGTTGTAAAGTCCGTCTATAAATACATGAAATTAATGTTTGAGGAACTAACATTAATCCAAAGTAGGGCAACACTAAATCATAGTACATCAAATGTCATCGACTGTCATCAATTTGTTTGGTGACTTGTTACTTATTGAAATTTTTATTATTTTTCAATTCAATCCAATTTCAATTTAGACAAACATCAAAGAAATCTGTTAAATATGAGAAAAACAAATCGGAGTGGAGCTCCGGAAATTTTTATAGTGTATCATCAATGTCTGTTAGTTTGTACCAAGCTGAACAAATTTTATCAAATTTGGATGTTATTTATGCTCGAACAGTTGCTAAGACAGGTATGTAATTAGGTATGTTACTGTTTGTTTTTATCTACTAGAAGTTTCAAATTTACTAAGTACCTATACGATTTTAAAATTAAAATGAGGATTGTTCACATTGCGCATTTATAGGTTAGATTTTAAATATAAGTAGACCATATCGTAGTGCGACTAGTACTTTTGATACTTTGGGTGATTAAATTTACGGCTGATTTTAAAAATGAATTATATTATGTTGGAAATTAAAAATAGTGCTACCCATCTTCTGATAGAAATTACATATTTTTTAATCTTTCAGGAAAATATGAGAGACCCTATATCAAGATATAATAGATGAGTCAGTTAGTCGCCTAAGCGAAGACGTTGTTAGTGACGCAGTTGACAATGAAAATACTTTTCAACGAAGAATATTTGGGATCAGATTATGAAAGCAATTATTATGTTTTGGAGTACTTTTCATTGGTAAAAAAACGTTAAAACATATAACGGGGAAACGTCAGGAAGCGGGGCTGAAGTTCCGGATAGTTGAGGTGTCTCCTCATCCCATGAGCATCCATTATGGGCGGTATTTCGAGAAAACTTTGAAAAATAACTTTATTGTTATGTTCGATTGTTATTATTTTACTTAGGTCAATTCAACATCTCGCCGTTAATCCCAGCCGCATCCGAAGCTTTTTCAACTTTGGAGTCTGGGGCCCGTTTTACCAGTCTAACTGCTGATTTTGGCTAAACTTCGATATTTTCCCACAACTCGAAGGCGATGTCCAAGCATTGCAGTTAGACCAATTGTCGGACTTTTGAGGGCTCCAACAACCAGTAACGATTGCCAGTAGATGTTCGTATGGTAACCGGGACCAACGGCTTAACGTATTATATTGTAAATGTATTATTAATATTGTAAATAGCATGGATCTGTTTAATAAGATAATTTTTGACGTTGACTAGAAAGAGCATGGCAGTCGAGTACTCTCATGTCATGCTGACTTAAATGCCTCAGTGATGGCGGCGCGTGAAGTATCATTAATTTCCCTACAAAATGGTTAAGCCGCACCCTAATTACGGTTATGTAATTAGGGTGCGGCTTAACACCCATTAGTGTTAATACTATTACTATTAATTGGAATAATTTTGAAGCATATTGCTAATCCATTGCTCCATATGTTCAAAAAATTAGTGCTCAAAAACGTAAAAAAACCCAATGAATGTTGTTGATTTTCAAAATGAAACCCATTGCTATTGATGGTGTGTTACGTAATTACTCTGTCGTATGGCGCTGATCCACTCGTCATGTCCGTGGATGGGCGCTGTTGTTTGTAACTTGCTATTTTAAATTGTTTCTCTAAGTATTTGTTTCTTATTTACATTGTTCTCGCATATGGAACAACAAGAATAATTTAACCAGGACTTTGAAATAACATCATGATTTAAAAGAGTTTCTTTGGAGTTTCTCGCCAATTCTTTTTTATAGATCTAGGTTTTAGAATAAACAGCTAAATTCAACTTATCTATTCAACAACATCGTCATCATCAGCCTCTACTCGTCCACTGCTGGACATAGGCCTCTTCCATGGCACGCCAACAAGCTCGATTCTGAGCAGTTCTCCGCCAGCCACTACTAGCCACCCTTTTTGATGTCGTTGTTCAACAACATACATTGCGTTATTTAAGTATGTTGTTGAACGCAAATTTTTGAACATATGGAACAATGGATTAACAAAATGCTTCAAAGTGATTCCAATTAGTAGTAATAGTGTATCACGCAATTAGGGCGTTGATTAACTTATCGACTATTTAATTCTGACAGTTCAAAAGCGTCTGTAAACAGTTGATTTGGAATAAGTGCTTTGAGTTTCAGTTCAAAAGAGGCTTTTGCCCTAACAATTATTGCATACTAGCTTTCTTTCGCGTCTTATATCTATTGGGAATATGTCTCACGGAAACGTACTATCGGCATAAAAAAAAACATTATAATATATGTATGTTCATTCCAATTTATAGCTATTTTTTTTTTTTTTTTTTTAATGGGACAAAACCCGCCACACTGTTCCCAACCCACTGCAACTCCTGAAAGCCAGAATCAACAGTGGAGACCGCCAGAAAAACGCCGAGCAATGAAGCTCGACGAGTCCCGGAGAAATGTTTCAACTGTCTTGGGTCCCGCAACGAAATTAATCAGAAAAGAATAGCTGAGGAGTAAGAAAAAAGATATTTTTTCCACTTCCCTCCATAATAAGCAGGAGACAGAATAGAACTAGGCCAATCGGCACAAAGGGACATTATTGCAACTGGGAGAAATTTATAGCTATTAGGACGTAAAAGGGTAAAACATGAAAAATTTACTTTCGGATATAAATCCGGAAATATTTGGCCAAATATTGGCACCGAACTTACCCCACCATACTCTAATTACTTACCACATTCTTCTTTAGGTATACACTCGCGCCCCAGAGTCTTTCTGATGAAACCTTCCTTACAAACGCATCTAGGTTTACAACCTGAGATTACAGCTAAGCATTTAATCTGACCACGATCATAGCAAGTATCTTCGTAAGGGCACTCAACGCATCTTACTATTTCGTTCGGCCCACACTCTGAAAAATGGAAAAGAAAGTTATAAAATGATAAGGTCAAGTCGTGTTGGGCACGCCACAATAGCGGCGGTAAGTCTCCTCCTTCAGGAGTGGCTAGGGAGGCGCCACAACGCCCTCACCTTCAGCCTGATGCAAGTCCTCACCGGACACGGTTGTTTCGGGAGGTTCCTGTTCCGTATAAGGCGAGAGGAAACGCCAGGGTGTCACCATTGTGTGGAACACCCTGAGGACAGGTCTACCCGACTTGGGTAGAGCACCGCCGTGTCCTCTTAGTGGCGCTCGGCGGCGATCTCTCGCGTCGACCCTGGTCCAGGCCATGGTCCGGAGCGAGACAGCATGGCAAGCCGTCACCTCCTTCTATGAAGCAGTGATGCTGGCAAAGGAGGCGGCGGAGCGCGTGAGGCAGCGGGAATCACAGCGCCCTCACGCCACTAGCCGCCGCAGGAGACGCCCTGGTCGGGAGACGACATCGTACTCCCAGGCACCGCAGGCGTGGCGGGCGGTGAGCAGTGGGAAGCTCGCCGCCCGGTAAAGACCAGGCCCGAGTCACCCGTTTCACGACGTTTCACGCGCGCCTCAAAGAGATGTCAGCACATCGTAATGGGGTCCACGAAGATCGATGCCTCCTGGGTCAGGGTTGCGGGTTGGTTAAAAAAGAAACCGTGGCCCTGGCCATCGCACAGGCAAGTGAAGAAACACGGGTGGGTTTTAGTCAGTAAAAGTCTAACACACCCTTCCGCTTCGCCCAGAGCGCGAGAAGTCATTTGATGATTTCCCATCCAAACCAAAAAAAGGCTGTTTCGCCAACCTTGAATAAGCAAGTAACATTGTGATGATATCTCCGCCAGCAGAATTTTGTCTGCCCTCTTTGTAAACATTTCTTCTTGGCACGACTGCAAACGGAGTTCTCCTGGTTTGTCAGTCCCAATACCTAAATCCTATTCCATATGCATGGTTGGTATATAAAATAACTATAGGTACTTTTACAGCAATAATTTTAAATATACATTATTATGGCCTCAGTTGTAAGTTTTTGTATTCATTAGGATACATGGCGAATTAAATAACATGGCACAATTGTTTTTCGAAACAAAATAGGTAATCAAAATCAAGAGTCGTTCTGTATACAAACCTCCAGGCAATAAGGGGCGCTACAGCTAACATATTAAATGCATTGTAAAAAAATAAGCAATGAAATAAACTCGTAGAACATGTCAGTAAGCTAATTCTAGAGAAAGAACACAAACATTATCTTGAGCTAATCTGAGCGATCAGCTAGCTGTTCTTATCATTTAAAAACAATATTTTCTTTTTGGTTTTTAGATATCTACTTTGCATGATAATCCATGCTTACACTGATGGCCCATATGCCTCCTCTCTGCGGGATAAAGTGGACCATTACACACTTAGGTCCCCAGTGCGGGTAACCATGGGACCGATACCACTGGGCTAGGCCATAGCTACCATCCCATATCCCACTTCATAGTTAAATTATTAGTACAGTGTTAAAATGTAATGTAGTTACAGTGTTAAAATGTACCATTGTAATATAAACTTTTTTACAAAAAAAAAAACAACAGACTTCCAAAACCCACTACAAAGTGAAAAATAACTAATTTCGGAAGTCGGTGTCTTTGGTTTTTGTATATTAGTTTTTGACAAGTGGTTTTTGGAAGTCGGTCGTTTTTTTTTTGTAAAAAAGTTTTTTTTTACCCTTTTTAGTTGTGAAAAGTACTATGTATTCAGTTGCATCCGGCCAGACTGGAAACTGACGCAAATATAGTTAGGAATCGACGTAATTTTGTTTACTTTAATTTTTACCCGTAATTTTGAAGAATTCCCTCGACTGCCTACGGTCTTTATCATCAGATTTACTGCAGAGCATTATTTTAACCCAATGGGTGCAAAGTTTTCATCAATATAAACCAATTAAGTCCAAACATAAAGTAGCTATTGTAAACGGTTGAGGAGTTCCCGGGACTGGCCTTTGTCTTCATCATCAGCGCTTTTATGACAGTCACAACCCATCTAGGTGTAAAGTTCTTATCAATACAAATTAATCAAGCCCAAACACAAGGTAGCTGCTGTGAATTGTTGAGGAATTCCTTCGACTGTCTCCCGGCTCCATCATCAGGTCTACTGCAGACCTTTATCAAATTGTAGTGCTTTAAAATACTTGAAAATATGTACTAAGAAATGCACTAGTCGCCGCTCCGATTATTGAAAGTTGCCCTTGATTTCTCTGGTCTTCCATCATCAGATCCTTATATCCTGATTATTACCTCCATCCATGACTACCTTGGGACTATCTTCTTTCAAAAAAGAATTATCAAAATCATGAACGGGTGGATGGGTCATGAACGACGAAGTTATCCGCGAACAACATAAAAAATAAAACATACATTCAATCAAAAAAGTATCAGGAATGGATGATTTGTTGACATGCAAACATGTCAACAAGCTTCGGAGTGGCGCCTTCCAACTGAACCAAAACCCGAAAAATCTACGCCAAAGTCGATCAAAAGTCATGTTGACTGTTTTCTTTGACTATCGCGGTGTTGTGCACTCGGAATTCTTACCGGAAGGTCAAACGGTATATACAGAATAATATTTGAGCGTTATGCGGCATTTAAGAGACCAAATTCGTCGAAAAAGGCCAGATTTGTGGGAACAAAATTCTTGTATTTTGCACCACGATAATGCATCTTCGCACAAGGCCATCATTGTGAGCGAATTTTTGACCAAACACTCAACAAATACCATCGAGCAACCACCATATTCGCCAGATATGGCTCCAGCGACTTCTTTCTTTTTCCTATACTCAAATTACCACTTCGTGGCACCCGTTTTCAATCTGTAAAAGACATAAAGGAGAATTCGCGGCAAAAACTGAACTCAACTTCGGAAACCCCACCTCACCTTGACCCCTACTTTTCGGAATGTGTCCTTGGAGTGTTCCGACCGCCTTCAGCTTTTGGGAGTTGAGATTTCCTCGAACCTTAACTTTGGGCGGTTCATTAAGTCCAAGGCTAAGGTGGCTGCCAGGAAACTTGGCGTTATCGCAGAGGTCCGGCAGTACTTCACACCTGGGCAGCTTCTAATGTTATACAAAGCACAGGTCCGTTCGTGTGTGGAGTACTGCAGCCACATTTGGGCTGGTGCTGCCAAGTGTCACCTGGCCACTTTGGATTCAGTGGAGAGACGTGCAAAGAAGCTGATTGGTGACCCTGATCTAACTCGAGTCGGTCTCCAAAGCCTAGAGCACAGGCGTAGAGTAGCCAGCCTTTCGGTGTTCTATAGGATGCATTTCAGGGAGTGTGCGAGGGAATTGCATGATTTAATTCCCCCATCTCCGTTCCACCAGCGGACGACCCGTCGTACGGCTGGTTTCCACCCTTACATTGTTAACGCCACTACGATCCGGACGAGGCGTTTCGCCTCCTCCTTTATACCGCGTACATCGAGGGACTGGAACAATTTGCCAGCGGCGGTGTTTCCGTCGGACTACAATTTGAGTGTCTTCAAGGCTAGAGTGAATAGGCTCTTAATAAACTAGTGCGCTTACCATCAATGATTGCGTCACTGCTTCCCATCAGGCAGGATTGCGGTCAAGCGCTGGTTTATAGTGTGTTAAAAAAAAAAAAAATACGTTTAAAAAATGTTTTGATGATTGGATTCTTCGTTGGCGTAAGTGTATCGTTTCTGAAGGGAACATCTCAAGTCTGAATGCATACTTTGAAGGTGATAAAATAAACTTTGGATGAATAACAACATTTTTGTGTATTGTTGCTCTTTTCCCGGTAGTTTCTTGACAGAGTAGTATATACGGTCGAATTGAGTAACCTCCTCCTTTTTGAAGTCGGTTAGAAAGTTAAGTAAGTATACACGAATAAGTAAATAATTCATTGACACTTAATACACTATTCGCAAAATTTAGAGCTAAAATAAACAGTATTCTTGTACAATATGCAACTGAAGGTCATGTACAAGTTTCCACTGATAAATACTTAGAGTTAAATGAATTCATTTTTATGTATTTTTTGTTAAGAATTAAAGTGATATTCAAGTACCTATATAACAAGTAGGTACCTAACTAACAACTAATCCATACTAATAATATAAATGCGAAAGTAACTCTGTCTGTCTGTATGTCTGTTACGCTTTCCGGCTTAAATCTCTCAACCGATTTTTATGAAATTTAGCACAGACAATCTTTAGATCCTGAGAAAGAACATAGGCTACCGTTTATCCCGGAAAATCTGAGGTTCCCGAGGGAAATCTAAAAAGCGCGATTTAACCGAACTCCACGCGGGCGAAGCCGCGGGCGGAAATTTAGTGCTCAATATTAATAAAAAGAACAAAATGATATCTTAACTTTAATAAAACTATTCGCAAAGTAAAAAAATCATCGGCATCACTGTCGACCCAAAGAGTCTGACAGCATTAAGGACGTTATATATCAATGGTTAGCCTCTGGATAAGGTTAAAGCTAGACCTTGGGTCACGGGAAGTGTCCACCAGCTGTTTAGAAACTTCTTTAAACAGACATTAATTACCCTTGGGCCCCACAGCACTAGGGTAATTAATTAATTGAATTAGATTATAAAAATGATAACAATACGTTGATTACCTACCTAAGTTATTCTGAGCCAGACCGCCCACAATTAGCCCCACACAGCTGACAAACAAAAGAACTAGTGTGAACATGTCGACGACTCAACGTGTAGCGTTAATCTGACGCGTGATTGACTCTTGCTTTTATACAGGTATATGAGTAGGTAACTAGTTTGCTCTGTTGTCCACCATTTATTTAAGAGGGAGGAATTCGCGTGGAGTTAGTTATTTGAACATTTTGTTTTAGCCCCAAAAGAGTCGATTTCTACATATAGATACATTATTACACTTCTTCACTCAAATTTCATTTCTCTTACTTCAAAAACAGGACTTCCAAATCCCCTTTTACCCCCTTTTTTGTTCTGGATGGGAAATCATCAAATGACCTCTCCCGCTCGACTGTGCGCCTGGGCCACGGTTTCTTTTTTAACCATTTTTAACTATTAATACCTCGAACATCACTTTCGAGATTAGTCATATTAAATTTTATGTAGCTACGCATGCATTTTTTTAGTAGTTAGCAGAATAGCTTGATGGTCGGTAAGTGATGATTAGGTAACTAATGTTTTTGATGGATTTTTTGTTTTAATGATGAAATGGTCTAAACATGAACCGCTCTGGTGCGTGGGATAATAATGAGTGGGTAAATGCTCATGCCAATTGCCCGTAGGACCGATGCCCGATGGGGCCGACGGGTTCTCGAGTGGCGATCACGCACCGGAAGACGTAGCGTGGGTAGGCCCCCGATAAGGTGGACCGACGACCTGGTGAAGGTCGCGGGAAACTGCTGGATGCGGTCGTCGTGACCTATGTCAGTGGAGGCCTATGTCAGTGGACGTCTTTCGGCTGAAATGATGATGATAAAAAGCCCATGGAATGAACAAATATTTATGTATTTATGAACATGTGTATTGTATCTTTCTGAAGCAATATTAATATTTATGTCGCCCGTTAGAATGATGTTTTTGAAAACTGATAAATGTCTTAGGTTGCATCAAATAAGTTCAAAAACCTGTCAGTTTTCTGAGAAAGAAGCCTATAAATGGCCATAATTACAGTATCTGGAGTAATTTTAATTATTAGACAGTTACTATCTTGAAGTATAGGTTCTTCCAAAACTATTTTTAAGTCTTTTTTTGATGAAAACTAATATACCATCGTTTTGATTGATGCTTGAGTTTGTTTTGTGAAATTTTTATCCATCAAGAGAAGGGAGATTGGCTGTCTGAGCAGACAACCAACAATCTGTAAGGACGATAACATCACAGCTAATATCAAGAGTTTGTAGTAGAACTTCAAATCCATGCATGTTTCGATTTATACTCCGGATATTTTGTGTAAGCAGGGTAAGTGTTTTTTTTCCCAGCAGGAAGAAGGAGCCTACAGTCCTCTACATTACATGTACTGTTTTCAGACAGAGAAAAACCATCCAAGTCAGTGATTAGCTGACTGGCCATAACAACTATTAATTAAAGTAAATAAACTTACTTTAAGTAACGATAACGTATAGATAAATGGAAACTATAAGAAACTAGCTATTACCCGCGACTCCGTCCGTGTGGACTTCAGTTTACAGCGCGCGGTTGTACCTGTAAATTAAAAAGAGCTCTGTTAATATAAAATAAGCGCCTGTTAAAATAATGGGAGTAATATGTAGTACGTCTGCGTTAGCTCCCATTTTCGCAACATTTTTTGTTACTATGTCCTTTCTCATGCTCTAGACTATCTGTGTACCAAATTTCATTACAATCTCTTTCGCATTTATAATATTAGTATCGATTATATTTATGAGGCGCTATTAATCGCCATCATAATCTACGAAATTAATATAATTAACCTCTGCGTATTTACGTACAGGACAATCTACATCACCAGTCTAAACGGTCACATTTCCTCTTGAAACGCTTGCACGTCGCACATCGAGGTGGAGAAGATTTGCTGCTACACTCCTTGTGGGTGTGACCAGGTTCTCCACAGTGGTTGCAAGTAGGGCTGGTTTCTCAGCAAAACTTGGCTGCATGCCCAAACTGCTGGCAGTTATAGAATCGCGTGACGGTCGTAAAATCTCTCACGGGGCAGGATGTCCAATTGGTGGAAATTCGACCTTGGTTTAATAAACTTTTTCCGACGGCGGCTGGAAGCTCTAAATTGTAGTTGCACGTAGGTAGACCTTTTTATCCGAATTATGGCTCAATTTGACAGTTGCAAAGAAAGTATTACGGGTAGTATTTACCAATTTATCTGCAAGATTTTGCTCATAAATACAGTCAAACACTTCCTTTTCAGTAAGAGCGACTCGAACTCCGATGACAGGTATTCTGGGTCGTCGTTTAGGAGGTTCTTCCAATGTAAGGCCTGATGAAACCAGTTTCGTCGAATTTCTTAGCTCTTCAATGTTAGCTTTACTCTCAGTGCTAATTAGGTCGCCGCCGTTTTTTTACTTTCTTCAGGCCACGGACGTGAAGTTTCAGTTCTTCAGGAGATATAATTTTCTGCACAAGTGACTTTGCGTCTTCGCTTGTTTTGGTCTTATCGCATGGGTAGATAGCCACAGAACTCAGATTTGCGGGACGTATGAAGTTATCATATCCTTTTTTCACCATGTTAGCGTAAGAGGTAGAAGTGTAATCAGATGGTCTTCATTTATTATTAACAGCCTCCTTTATTTGAGTAATGGTGTCCGCGAGGTCATTCTGATCCCTTAGGTGCTGTACTGTACTGTGCGCTTGAAGTGTTTTTTGCTTTAACGCTTGGTATATGACGGCTATTTGAGACGCCCCGCTGGAAACTTTTCGGCAGAGAGTGGAGAGACGGAGTTTTTGATCGTAGTTCATTTTCCTCTCCGTAACTATGGTGCAGACCTCATTTAGGATAGTATCAATAGATTGCATCCATTTTTGGACCTCAGGCGTAGAAATGACTTCCCCCGGAAGCTCACAGGATGCCAGGGGTGAGGCTCGAGGTGTTGACGGGACACTAGGTCGAATTGGTTCTGGGATGACGGGAGATGGCGGTGGGCTTCGCCATAATAATTGGCTACGGCCGAAAGGTCTAGATCCTTGGTTAGACATATCTTACACTAAAAAATGTCTTGAGTATTGTATTTAGATCATTTTGCGCAACACAAATGTAAAAACAAAAGTAGCTGTTACTCGCACGCGATACAATTTTAGAGCTAACTGCATATAATTTTACTGTAAATATTTATTTTTAAAATTTACATAATTAAATCAATACAAAGTGCACGTCGTCGTAAAATAAAAAAAAAAAAACTTTTTTACAAAAAAACAACCGACTTCCAAAAACCACTACAAAGTGAAAAATAACTAATTTCGGAAGTCGGTGTCTTTGGTTTTGTATATTCGTTTTTTGACACCGACTTCCAAAATTAGTTATTTTTCACTTTGTAGTGGTTTTTGGAAGTCGGTTGTTCTTTTGTAAAAAAGTTTTTATTTTACACTTTTTACTTGTTAAAAGTACTATGTGTTCAGTTGAATCCGGTCAGACTGCAAGCTGACGCAAATATAGTTGGGAAACGACGTAATTTTGTTTACTTTAATTTTTACCCGTAAGTATTCCCTCAACTGCCTATGGTCTTCATCATCAAATTTACTGCAGACCATTATTTTAACCCAATGGGTGCAAAGGTCTCATCAATATAAATGAATGAAGTCCAACCACAAAGTAGCTACTGTAAACCGTTGAGGAGTTCCCGGAACTGGCCTTTGTCTTCATCATCAGAGCTCTTATGACAGTCACAACCCATCTAGGTGTAAAGTTCTTATCAATACAAATTAATCGAGCCCAAACACAAAGTAGCTGCTGTGAATTGTTGAGGAGTTCCTTCGACTGTCCCCCGGCTCCATCATCAGATCTACTCCAGACCTTTATTAAATTGTAGTACTTTAAAATACTTAATGAAAATGCTAAGAAATGCACTAGTCGCCCCTGCAATTTTTGAAAGTTCCCCTTGTTTTCTCTGGTCTTCCACCATCAAACCCTGATATCCTTATCATGGGACCACCTTGGGAACGTCTTCTTTCCAAGAGAAAAAGAATTATCAAAATCGGTTCATAAACGACGAAGTTATGCGCGAACAAACATAAAAAAAGCATACATATATATATACGGTCGAATTACAAAAAAACAAATTATCTAATAAGTAAAAAGAATGTTAGGAGTAGAAAACCGATTCTCAGACCTTTTCTTTTATGTTTTCGGGTGTACCTTCAAAAGTCAACCGTCCTCTGGGGACCGAGGTCGGGGAATGTAGGATGTTTACCTCACTAAAACCACCCCGGTGATCACCATCCGTACATAGAGGTAGTCCTGAATCCTCTTGAAATACCAGCGTCATTTAGAGGGCGCCCGCCACCCCAACTGATTCTTAGACCTAACCTTACTGAATATGCGTATAAAATTTCATAAAAATCGGACAAGCCGTTTTGGAGGAGTATGGTAGGTAACTAACATTGTGGGATGAGAATTTTATACAACGTTATTTTTTTCGCTGAATTTACTAATAAAGTACATAATAATATCTACCTACACTTGACCATTAATTACCACAGTCTGTAAGTGTTATGGAAAATGTTATCACTAGTTAATTACAAAGAGAATTTTTTAGCAATATACGCAAGACCAACCATTGAACATATTTTGTTGGGACGACTAGGTTCCTGGTGGGGGACTGGCGGCAGAGGCTTATGCGCCCTGCCCCACCGGATCGCCTTGCTACTGTCGAGGCGATCCGGCCAGTACTCGACGACTGGCTCGAGAGAATGCACGGCTCCCTATCGTTCAGGGTGACGCAGGTACTGTCGGGGCACGGCTGCTTCGGCAAGTACCTACGTCGCATAGGCAGGGAGCCGGACGCTCAGTGCCACCACTGCGTCCAGTGCGAGGAGGACACGGCGCAGCACACGCTCTCCGAGTGTGTAGCTTGGGAGGAGCAGCGCCGTGTCCTCACAAATGAAGTAGGAGGCAACCTGACGCTGCCGGCAGTAGTGTGGAGATGGTCGGAAGCGCAGAGTCGTGGGACGCGGTG
The DNA here is from genome assembly GCA_017933935.1 of Sesamia nonagrioides. Classification (NCBI taxonomy): domain Eukaryota; kingdom Metazoa; phylum Arthropoda; class Insecta; order Lepidoptera; family Noctuidae; genus Sesamia; species Sesamia nonagrioides. Next base: position 38,278 of record JADWQK010000906.1, read on the forward strand.
GTGTCCTTCTGCGAGGACGTGATGTCGCAGAAGGTATCTGCGGAACGGGAGAGGGAGATCTCAACTCCCTTCCCGGGCCGCAGAAGACGTACCGGGCGCCGAGGAACGGCAGACAACGCCCTCTTCCGGCCCCCATGAATGGGTCCAGGGGTGAATGATATGGGGAAGTCCCCGCCCCCTATCTATCTGACCCCGAGGCGGAGGCGCCCGCGAGTGTCAGCGCGGGCCTCTGAGGCGATGCACGGAGTAGTTTAACACCCCACTACCTCGTGCAGGAGACGAGGCCCGGCCAGACCCGGTCAGCTGAAAGAATTTAGGCTCCCGCGGCCCCACGCGCGCTCGTGCCGGAAGAGACACCGGGGTGGTTTTGAGTCAGTAGGAGTCTGACAGACCCCGTCGCCCACCCCAGGACGGCGGACATGCATGAACATTTTCCGCCCCGGAACAAACAAAAAAAAACTAGGTAAGATAATAAGCTCATAACTGTGCGATTTATTTTTATTTTATTTTATTTATTTGGGACAAAAAACAGTTATATGTTACAATATTAATAGTCGGCTAAGGTATAATCCATACTAATATTGTTACGAATGGACCTTATGTCGATGGCATAAGGTTCAATATCGCGTGACATGCAGTATGTCACTTTTAAGCCCTATTTTGCTAGATCTAGACATTTCCTAGGTACAATAATAAAACGCATTGCTAGACTTAGGACGGCCTATCGAATGGTACAGGTCTCAACAGTTTTGTCAACAAAGTGTCGACATCGAAATTTCTAGAAACCCGTTTCCGGGAATTACCGTAGGTACTTCCGAGTGACCTCGAACTTATGTGCTATTATTATTACGTCTAGAGGAATCTGGAATGTTCGATCAGCTGGCCTATATAAAGCGGCGCGACGCCGACACACAGTCAGTCTACACTCGACTAGCGATACGAAAACAGCGACAGTTAAGAAACGATCTTTGAGAATACCTACTGCGACAACTGTAACGAGAACTGTGAGTACTACGTGGAGTAACATCTGTACTGTTATTGTGTGATTACGACACGGACTTCGTGGACGTAAGAGAAGACTTCGGTGCGACATCAGCTACGTTCTACTTGTCATTGCCTACAATCGACTGTACCTTCGTTGCCAATAAAGTTCGTAACCCTTAACCGGCGTTTAAGTACCCCTAGCCCGTAACAATTGGTGTCAGAAGTGGGATGCCGGTCACGCCAAGGGAAGACGAAAGAGTTCGCACGCGACGACAAGCAGCGATGGATTTGGCGCGTCAAGAGGAAGAATCGCTTGGTGTCCCTGCACCCGTAGAAGATGCGGCCGTCGTAACACCGACGAATGTGAGTGCGCCTAGTACCAGCACTATTCCCGGAAGCAGCGGATCCGATTTATCGGTGTTACTGGCTCACTTGACGGCGCAAATAAAGTTGAGTATAGCAGAATCCCAGGCGCAAATAAAAGGCATAGTAGCAGAATCACAGGCAAAATCCCAGGCAGAAATCCAGGCACAAATACAACAATCTCAGGCAAAATCCCAGGCAGAAATCCAGGCACAAATAAAACAATCCCAGGCAGAAACCCAGGCACAAATTAAAAATGTAGCAGCATCCCAGGCAAAATCCCAGCAACTAGTATTGGAACTAAACGGAAAGTGGGAAAAAACTAAAGAAGAGGTGAACGAGCTTAAAATAAAAGCAACACAACAAGACGCACGTATGGACCAACAAAATACGCGCATAGACAAACAAGAAGCGCGTATGGACCACCAAGATACGCGTATAGACAAACAGGATGCTCGTATAGACAAACATGATGCGCGTTTCGAGGCACTAGACAGCACCATCATGGAGTGTGAGAAAGAAATAAAATTCCTCCATGATAAGGTACAGAAAGGAGGCATCAAAGGGGTGATACCTAGTGCTTTGCCGACGTTCCAAGTGCCTCATTTTGACGGAACAACGTCATGGGTGGCCTTCCGCCTTCAATTCGAAAAGGTCGCAAAAGGAAACAACTGGGACGACGATCAAGCGGTAACCGCTCTTACGCTTGCTCTGCGTGGTGATGCAGTACAAATTCTCGAAAATATCTCCGGCGATTGCAATACCCTAGCCTGTCTGCTAGAAGCGTTGGAGTCTAGATACGGGGAGAAACACCTCGAACATGTCTACAGGGCTCAACTCCGCGACCGCACACAGAAGAGCAGTGAGGGTTTGCAACAATGGGCAACGGAAATAGAACGTGTTGTTCGGAGGGCGTATGCATCAACACCGGGATTAATTGATGCTACTACGGTGCAAGCTTTTACTGATGGAATCCGAGATGCAGAAGTCAGGGCTGCAGTTCGTCTGGGTCACCATCAGACTCTGAAGGCAGCCTTGACACACGCTCTAGAGGTGGAAGCAGTACGCCAAGACGGCCGACAACAGCACCGCATTCGCGAGGTAACCCCGATAATTAAAACTCGGCAAGGACCAACCTGCTATGAGTGCGGCGAAAAGGGTCATATTCGGATCAATTGTCCCAGGAAGTCTAAGGGAAGAAGTACTTCCGGGACACAGGTGGAAGCCGAGGATTTAAACTAATAACAGCCAGGGCTATGGGGCGAGTACTGGCTGGTCGACCTGAAGCCCCCATTATAACAGTATCACAAGTGGGCGATGGAAACAGTCTTATTATAGAAGGAGAACTGAATGGTAAGTCATGCAGTTTCACGTTGGATACTGGTGCATCAAGAACTATTGCACGACCGGAGCTATTTCCTCGGACCATAGCATGGAAAAGAGGGTCTTCACAATGCCGATTACAAACCGCCACCGGCCAACCAGTACTCATCCTTGGTGAAACGAACGTGTCCTTGAAAATGGGTGATAAGACATTCACGCACCCTGTTTTAATAGCAAATATTACAGATGATTGCATAATAGGACTGGACTTTTTGAAGAAACAGCAGTGCGTCCTTAATGTAGCAAAAGGAGTATTGAGTTTTCCAGAACAAGAAGTATTTCTTCAAGGTGGAAAACAAGGGTCTGTGTACTGTTTAAGGAGAACGGTATTACCACCAAGATCAGAAACCTTAGTAAATATTAGACTATCACCAATAGGATGCCGTAAACGTTGCATTATAATAGAAGATTCTGGAGATCACCCAGACTGGATAACAGCAAGGACACTGATGATGATTTCCGATAAACCAAAAGTACGAATTATCAACGTTAGTAACAAAGAAATAATTCTTGAAAAGAATTGCATGGTGGGTGTGTGCGATCATGTAGCGTCTTTGAGAAAAACAGAGGCGCACGAAAAGGGACGTGATAAGAAGTGGCAGGAACATGTATCGACACTACTCGAAAATTGTAAGGGTAATTTAAACAAGTTCGAAATTCACAAAGTTAAGCAACTGCTGCATAACTTCCATGACATCTTCTCGAAGACCGACGGTGACGTGGGAAGGACCGGGCTCGTCAAACACCATATAGATACGGGTGATACACAGCCGATAAGACAGAGACCACGTCGTATCCCCTTTGCAAGAGAACAGGAAGTCACGGAAATGTTAAGAGATATGGAGAAAAACCGGATTATAGAAGCATCCACCAGCCCTTGGTCATCTCCAGTTGTCCTAGTCAAGAAAAAGGATGGCAGTACAAGGTTTTGCGTTGACTACAGGATGTTGAATGATGCCACGAAAAAGGATAGTTATCCTCTGCCACGTATAGATGACACTTTAGACTTGCTAAGTGGCATGAAATGGTTCTCCACGGTTGACCTCAAAAGTGGATACTGGCAAGTGGAAATCTCTCAGCAGGATAAAGAAAAGACCGCTTTCACCACTGGTCCTGGAAACGGTCTCTGGCAATTCAATGTCATGCCTTTTGGACTGTGCAATGCTCCTGCTACATTCGAGCGCCTAATGGAGCGCATTTTGGTGGGGTTGCTTGGTGATGCATGCCTAGTCTATTTGGATGACATCATCATTATGGGACGAAGCTTCGAAGAGCACCTACGCAATTTGGAGAAAGTTTTCCAGAAACTGCGTGAAGCAAATTTAAAACTCAGTCCTAGTAAGTGTACACTATTCCAGAAAGAAGTTGGATACTTGGGACACATTATTTCGGCGCAAGGAATTCGAACAGACCCTGAGAAAATAAAAGCCGTGTCGAAGTGGCCTACGCCTCGTAATAAAACTGAGGTACGCTCTTTCTTGGGTCTGTGTGCATATTACCGTCGGTTTGTAAAGAACTTCTCCGAGTTAGCGAAACCGTTGCATCGTTTAACAGAGGAAAAGTGTCAATTTGAATGGAACGCTGACTGCGAACAGGCATTTGCTCTACTGAAAACTCACTTGTGTGAGGCTCCTGTACTAGGTTACCCTAGTAGGGAAGGCCGATTTTTGGTAGACACAGATGCCAGCAATGTTGGTATTGGAGGAGTTCTCTCTCAAACACAAGGAGATAGGCAGGTCGTTATCGCATATTTCAGCAAATGCCTTTCCAAGCCAGAAAGAAATTATTGTGTTACCCGCCGAGAACTTCTAGCCGTTGTTAAGACCTTACAACACTTCAAGAAATATTTGATTGGGAGGCAGTTTACACTTCGTACCGATCACGCTGCCTTACAGTGGCTCCTCCAGTTCAAAGACCCAGAAGGACAAGTAGCAAGGTGGATAGAGCAGCTGCAAGAATTTGACTTTGTAACTGAACATCGGAAAGGCAAGTCACACAATAATGCTGATGCTTTGTCTAGACGACCTTGAGAAGAGTCTTGCCGACATTGTGCCAAACAGGAAAAGAAAGAGAACATAAGGATTATCCAGGTGAACGCTTTGGACGAAGACTGGGATAATCAATCATTGGAAGACGCACAAAGGGAAGATAGTGACTTGAAGACAGTAATCGAATGGAAACAACAAGGCCAGAGGCCCGCTTGGAGTGATATATCAGCGCTTAGCCCAACAGTAAAAAGTTACTGGGCTCAGTGGGACAGCCTGATAATTGATAATGGAGTTCTCAAGAGGAAATGGGAATCACCCAGTGGACAGGAGGTCACCTTACAGATAGTTGTCCCTTGCGATAAAGTCGCGTCAGTGCTAAGACAGGTGCACGACGGAGTATCCGGAGGACATCTAGGAGTAAAGAAAACCCTGGAGAAGGTGAGGAAAAGATTCTACTGGGTGCATTGCCGCGAAGACGTAGGGGACTGGTGTAGAAAATGCGTAGCTTGCTCCTCAGTAAAGGGACCGCAAACGAGAGCCAGAGGTCGGCTGAAAGTGTACAATGTTGGTGCACCATGGGAAAGAGTTGCTGTCGATGTAGCTGGGCCATTCCCTGTTACTGAAGAAGGGAATAGGTATATCATCGTCATGCAAGACTATTTCAGCAAATGGCCAGAAGCTTTTGCAGTACCTAACCAGGAAGCTCATACAGTCGCCAAAAAGCTAGTTCACGAGGTGTTCTGTCGATTTGGCGTTCCCTTGGAGTTACACTCTGACCAGGGTAGAAACTTCGAGTCTTCACTATTTCAAGAGGTTTGCCAACTACTCGGGATACATAAGACTCGTACAACACCGTATCACCCACAGTCAGATGGAATGGTCGAAAGATTCAATCAGACGTTGGAGAATCATTTGGCCAAAGTAGTGGAAGAACATCAAAGGGATTGGGACCAATACATTCCACTCTTTTTAATGTCATACCGCTCAGCAACACATGACAGCACAAATTGCACACCGGCGAAAGTCAACTTCGGCCGAGAAATTAGACTACCCATAGATGCACTAACCGGAACACCTCCCGATACTCCTATCCTAGCCGTCGACTATGTGGCCGACCTGCGGCGTAAATTAGATGGAATACATGAGCTAGTGAGAGAGAATGGTCTGAAAACCAGTGAGAAGATGAAGATCCGATACGACCGCAAAGCTAACGTGCCCGGATTTGAAGAGGGAACTTTAGTATGGTTACATAATCCCATTAGAAGAAAAGGAAAGAGTCCGAAATTTCAAGCCAAATGGGAGGGTCCATACACGATAGTAACCAGAATAAACGATGTCACCTACCGGATTAAGAAAGGACCTAGAGGGAAGCTGAAGGTCGTACACGTAGACCGCCTAGCTCGCTATTATGGATCAAATCATGCTCGGGACGAGCATGACTAAGAAGGGGGCAATGTTACGAATGGACCTTATGTCGATGGCATAAGGTTCAATATCGCGTGACATGCAGTGTGTCACTTTTAAGCCCTATTTCGCTAGATCTAGACATTTCCTAGGTACAATAATAAAACGCATTGCTAGACTTAGGACGGCCTATCGAATGGTACAGGTCTCAACAGTTTTGTCAACAAAGTGTCGACATCGAAATTTCTAGAAACCCGTTTCGATCAGCTGGCCTATATAAAGCGGCGCGACGCCGACACACAGTCAGTCTACACTCGACTAGCGATACGAAAACAGCGACAGTTAAGAAGCGATCTTTGAGAATACCTACTGCGACAACTGTAACGAGAACTGTGAGTACTACGTGGAGTAACATCTGTACTGTTATTGTGTGATTACGACACGGACTTCGTGGACGTAAGAGAAGACTTCGGTGCGACATCAGCTACGTTCTACTTGTCATTGCCTACAATCGACTGTACCTTCGTTGCCAATAAAGTTCGTAACCCTTAACCGGCGTTTAAGTACCCCTAGCCCGTAACAATATTATAAATGCGAAAGTAACTCTGTTTGTCTGTCTGTCTGTCTGTCTGTCTGTCTGTCTGTTACGCTTCCCCGCCTAAACTTCTCAACCGATTTTGATGAAATTTGACATAGACACTCTTTAAACCCTGAGAAAGAACATAGGCTACCTTTTATCCCGGAAAAATTTGATGTTCCCGAGGGAAACCTAAAAAGCGCGATATAACCGAACTCCGCGCGGGCGAAGCCGCGGGCGGAATGCTAGTACATACTAAACAAACATATAACCAACACCAATGTCCACGGAATCATATTAATTGTTCAAGACATAAGGAAACGGACGTATACAGAAGGGGACAGTGAGAAAGTAACGAATGATAAAACTAAAACTAAACCCTAAAAATCACACAAACCAATTCAATATGTAGATAGCGTGTCCCGTCCAGATATGGTCTGTGGGCACAATCACGTCACACCAAAAATCAGCAAGAAGCAGTAATAGCTAAGGATTACCAGAAAATAAATTAATAACCATTTTTCTAAATTTGTTCTGGTTAAAATATCTAGATTTGCAAAATATGAATTGTAAATTTCTAATAATCGGCGAAGAGGAGCCCTCTCCCATTACCCCGTCCGACCCTCCCTGTCCGTCCCTCTCTCTACATTGCTCTGTGTAGAACAAGCGGGTTGCTCGTACTACACGCCTACTAGCAATTCTAGGTACCATATAACTTAATTTATTTGCAAGCTCCATACAATTATACTAATATAACTGTGTGATGTTTCACATCCAATGTTTATGTGAGACATTGCTATCATTCTCGCTTATGCATATTATAAGTAAGTCTTCACTTGTCAATTTGGTATTTCTACAGTTTGCTATGACTTCACTGCAAGGCGCAATTGGCTTTATTATAGAGACAAGTTTGTATTTTTCATACTGTGTGTTTGTCCTCGAGTGTGAGATAACTGCTGCAAGTCCGACGCAACGCTGAGTACCAAATATAAACATCTTCCTTTCAGTCTGTCCGGCTGTGTTTACTGCATTGCGCTTTAGTTCCAGACGAGTGACAGGTTCACAGATATTGCAACTATTCCGCATTAGGGTTGCAATACGGTCCGTGAGGGCTGCTATTTCCAGTTGTGCAACCTTTATTTGTTGCTGCAGGATAAAAATTTGTTGTTCCAAAGAGGACACATTTTCATAGCCGTCAGTATCGGCATTCAATCTGGATCCAGGTCTGGATGGTAAGGATGGTGTAGGAAGTATTTTGTCTTGACAGAGATTGCCTCTTTTTCTTATTAGCGCTTCTACCCGGAGTTGCAAATATTGAAATAGACTGGCATAAAGATTTTAATGTTTTATTTTCAGTTGCTAATTTATATATTCGCTTATGTAGGTCAGTGTTTTCCAATAATATATTTCCTAATTCATTCTCAGCGATTTCGAGTTTTAATGTGAGCTGAGCGATTTTTTCCTTCATTTCTGACACTAATACTAAGTCAGACATAGTACTATCAACACTCATTGATGGTTTATTGGGAGTATATGATTCGCGGTCGCACGGTATTCGCGGGTATTCGCGGTGCACTCCAAGGATACATTCCGAAAAGTTGGAGACAAGGTGAATGGGCTCCTTTTGGCGGTGAATAGACACGTTTTTATTTTCGCGGCGATGAATGCGACAAGATTGGCTTCACTCCATTCGGAGACTGCCTGTAGTGCAACATTCGTACGCTCTGCCATAGCCTCTCTTTTGTACCGGATTGCTTCCTTACTAGCCTGAGCACCTGGCAGGTATCTCTCCGCAACTGTGCTGTCCTCTGCATACCCACATATACTGGGCATCAGCAGATCTTTAATATGCAGCAGGAACTGAGTGGCAGAGAGAACAGATCCCCGAGGAACACCAGCATTAGTCGCCATGAGCTCCGATGAGCATCCGTCGACAACAACTCGGAGGGACCGTTCAGTCAGGAAGTCTTTTACCCAGCCAGTCATGCAAGGGAAAATGCCGTACGCTGGAATCTTGCTCAAAAGGCCAGCGTGCCATACCCGATCGAAGGCCTTCGAGACATCTAGGTAGAGGGCAATCACGTCAATTTTACAAGGCTTCGGCCTTTTTGGGTTTCACTTCCATTTGATGATCGTGATATATTATGCTTGTATGTACAGTCGACATCACATTAAGTTACTACAATCTGTCAAATTTCTGTAATACACACACACAGCTTTATGTGTAGCTTTAAGACTCAAGGTTGATTGGAAATATTTGACAGTTTCGAGTAGCTTGACCTGCTGTCGTCCGTACATTACAAATTACAATTTAACTTATTCAGCACTAAATAAAATTAATATTTTTGATGTAAAAGTCAGCCAGAACTTGGTGCAAATATTCGCCTTTTAGCTTAGCGATTCTAGTACCTGACTAGGTATGGCTAAATGACATCCCTAGGCGTAGTTATATTCATCATCATCAACATTTCAGCCGAAAGACGTCCACTGCTAGATATAGGCCAAGGATCTCCACGACGACCGATCCTGCGCATCCCGCATCCTGCGGTTTCCCGTGACCTTCACTAGGTCGTCGGTCCACCTTGTCGGGGGCCTACCCACGCTGCGTCTTCCGGTGCGTGGTCGCCACTCGAGATCCCGTCGGCCCCATCGGGCATCGGTCCTACGGGCAATGTGCCCGGCCCACTTACACTTTAGTGTTGCAATTCTTCGAGCTATGTCGGTTACTCTCGTTCTTCTGCGGATCTCCTCATTCCTAATTGGATCACGCAGTGCTTTCACTGCGTGATCAAGCCAAGCCCCTCCATTGCCCTTTGAGTGACCAAACTGCAACAAAAAGATTATGTGAGGCTGGTCTTCATTCTCGCAGACCACTTCGGTTTCCAGCTTTGCGGCGTGGCAAGCGCGGGCAGAGACTATTGTGGGCTCCAGAACATGTCGAATGGAGGCATGAGTAATGGCCCATGGTGATTTTTTTATGAGACTCGGTTTGGATTTCGTCCGGATTCGCAAAGTTTAGCGTGTAGGTAGACGAAGTCGTCTCCAGCATCCACAATATCGTATGGGACACTTAATTTCTAGTCAGATGGTAACACCGACGCTGGCAAATTGCTCCAGTCCCTCGATATGTGCGGTACAAAAGACGAGACGAAACGCTTCGTCCGGATTGTAGTGACGTCAAAAACATAAGGATGAATACTAGCAGTACGACGACGGTTGTCCGATGATGGAACGGAGATGGGGGAATTAAGTCGTGCAATTCCCGCGCACACTCTCCAAAATACATCCTATAGAACACAGATGGGTACTGCTCTTTGCGTGTGCTTTAGAGACCGTTTTGAACCGATTTGGATGAAATTTGACACACAGAGATTGAGATGGTTTATAATAGGATAGTTTTCACCTCGATATTTCTACGGGATCAAAACTTATGCGAGTGATACTGCGAGGCGAAACTACTAATAAATAATAATATGATTGGATTTGGAAGGCGATGCCTATTCCTAAACCGTGACCATTGCCTTGTAAGAGAAGTAAATAAGAATTACAGAGAATCTTTTGTGTGGTTTTGAAGTCTATTAATACAATATGCTAAACAAGGGCCTCACTAACAATCGCCGAGACCGGTTCATGAGGTAAGTGACAAAAAAACTTGACGCAAAACCAAGTTATTGATGTACATATTGTTATACAAACACTAGAACTATACATTTATATTGAACAACTAATTTTAAGATCTAGGAAGTACTAAATAATTGTTATACTTATGTAACGCTATTTTTTGTATATGCGAAACCCGAATCACGTGTCCAGTATTTTTAAGTAATGAATCTACGTGTTTACCATGGTGTGTACGGACGACAGTAGGTTAAGTTACCCGTAACTGTCATATATTCAAAATCATCCTTGAGCTTAAATACAGAAAAAGTTGAAAATCGAATAAAGGAATCTGACAGATTGTTGGACTTTTGAGGGCTTCATCAACCCGTAACGACTGCCATTAGTTGTTCGTATGGTAACCAGGACCAACGGCTTAACGTGCTTTTCGAGGCACGACCAGACCAGTGCAAATATTCATATTCATGCATACAAATATGTGCACTGCGCGGGGATCGAACCCGCGCCTCGGCCTGCATGCGCAGCGGCCGCGTTCGCTACCGCTACGCCACGGAGGCTGTTTCACCTGCAAGCAATATCGAGACGAAAAGCTATGTGTTCATTTTGGTTGCGAAATACCTGTGTGCCATATTTAATCACAAGTTTTTGCGTGAAAGAGTAACATATTCCGTTCATGGATACTTCCACGCAAAAAATAATAGTAGGATAGGATACTAGGCGGAACGATTCTAGTTCACGAAAACAAAATGATCAAGGGAATCCTAAATAAATGGTGGACACCAGAGCAAACTAAAGTCACTAATTCAGAACACTATTTACATAGTTACTCGTATACCTGTTTAAAAGCAAGAGTCAAGCACGCATCGGATTATCACTACACGTTGTTGGGACGTCGACATGTTCGCACTAGTTCTTTTGTTTGTCAGCTGTGTGGGGCTAATTGTGGGCGGTCTGGCTCAGAACAACTTAGGTAGGTAATCAACGTATTGTTATTATTTTATTAATCTAATTCAATTAATTAATTATCCTAGTGACCTGCGGCCCTAGAGTAATGTCTTTCAGGTAGTTTCTAAACAGCTGAAGGGTAATTGCGTGACACACTATCAGTAGTATCAGTAGCAAAGGGTTTCATTTTGACAGTTGAACAACATTCATTGCGTGATTTTTTGTCGTCCTCCGTGACGCAGCGGTCAACACGCCTGCCTGCGGCGTGGAGGCCCCAGGTTCGATCCCCGGCCAGGTCATGATGGAAAATGGTCTTTTCCTGATTGGCCTGGGTCTTGGATGTTTATCTATATACATGTGTGTCTATTATAAAATATAGTATCGTTGAATTAGTATTCCATAACACAAGTCTCGAACTTACTTTGGGGTTAGCTCAATCTGTGTGATTTGTCCGTATATATTTATTTATTTATGTTTTTGAACAGACACATTTTTAGAATATACGGAGCAATGGATTAGCAATACGTTTCAAAATAATTCCAATTGATAGTATTAATGTGCTGGTTGACACTTCCCGTGACCCCAGGTCTGGCTTTAACCTTAGCTAGAGGCTAGTTGACATAACGTAGTAATGCTGTCAGTCTTTTGGTAGGTAGTACATTAGGTACCAGTCGACAGCGATGTGGATGAATTCTATGTTTTTTTTTTTACTTTGTGTCTGAATAGTTTTAAGACATAATTTTGTGCTTTTGGTTAATTGAGTAAGTATTAGTTGTTATTTAGGTAACAAAAAATATATATTTAAATGAATTCGATTAACTCGTAAGTATTTATCAGTGGAAACTTGTAAATGACCTTCAATTGCACATTGTCCAAGAACACTGTTTATTTTAGCTTTAAATTTTCCGAACTTTTTACAATGTCGCATTTTAACACTATAATTATTTACACTTTTTGTGATATCGGTCCCGTAGTTACCCGCACTGGGGACCTAAGTGTGGTGAAAAATGGTTCACTTTATCCCACAGAGAGGAGGCATGTGGCCCATCAGTGTAAATATGGCTTATCATGAAAAGCACCTAGGTATCTAAAAATGATTGAAAAAAATACAGAATGTAATTTTAAATGATAAGAATATATAGCTGGTTGCTCTGATTATCTCAAAGCAATGTTTGTAACTTTGACTTTGATTACCTATGTAGGTATTTTATTTCGAAAAACAATTGCGCCATGTTATTTAATTCGCCATTAATCTTAATGGATACAAAAACTTAGAACTGAGTACAAAATAACGTATATATAAAATTATTGTAGCAAAAAAAGTATAGGTACCTAGTTATTTTAGATATTAACCAGCCCCCTAATCGGCGAACACATTTTTGTCTAATGATTGCGACTAGTTGGGATCGTTTGGACCGAAAGGACCAATGTGCGGTCCAAACGATCCCAACTAGCCGCAATCATTTGACAAAAATGTGTTCGCCGATTAGGGGGCATGTAGAGTCGTTCGGGTGAAGTGTACGCAGTTTTACCTTTGGGACCTCATTGTAAATTAGAACAGTGTAATTGGGAAAATGAAAGTAGCATATCCAAAAAAACATTTATCCATACTAATATTATCAATGCAAAAGTAACTCTGTCTGTATGTCTGTTACGCTTTCCCGCTTAAACCTCTCAAGCGATTTTGATGAAATTTGACACAGACAATCTTTAGACCCTGAGAAAGGACATAGGCTACCTTTTATCCCGGAAAAAAATTATATTCCCGAGGGAAATCTAAAGAGCGCGATATAACCGAACTCCGTGCGGGCAAAGCCGCAGGCGGACAGCTAGTTAGACTATAATTTGAAAAACAAACAAAATCTGCAAGTATCTTATTTTTCATTTAAACAGGTAAAAACAACTGAAAGTCACAATGCGAACACTTGACCAGAATTGTGAGTAAGTGTGTGCACAGCTATGGGGTAAATAGACGCACTTAGGGTAAGTGAACGCATTAGTTAATTTAACCAAAAATAAAATTATTTTACCAAAATTTTCTATCTAATTTAGTAAATTCAATGAAATTTAATCGGAGTTAAGCATTTCGCCCTGAGGACTCTTGACTTTCATTAAAAGTTGGCTTAAACCGACCCATGGAAGGTGCAGCTACGTTTAATTTAAGTCTTTTGCGAAGACATGGCTCGCTTATACCAATGGCTCCTGCAGCAGCACGTTTACTTTTACCCTGTTCAAAAAGGGCTTTTGCTTTAGCGATTTGTTGTCTTGTGACAGGCGCAAGTTCAGGTTTCTTTTTTAAAATATAATTTCGAGGCATGGCGCTGAACACTAAAACAAATAAGTAAATAAGATTTCAGTTAGTTATAAAATTATGTAAATTTGTTATATTCCCTGTATTAAGAATCCGGGGCAAGTATGTTGCGCCCATTTACCCGCGCACACTTTCCTCGAGACCGCATTTCACATAAGAACCACGAACCCTGATCACCTCAAACTGCTTGATGACCTCAAATCACGCTTACGAATTTCAACAAAAATATGCACTTAATTTAAAAAAATGTTATACCTGGTGTTTCGTTACAATATTGCGTGTTAGTGTTTTCCAAACTTCAAAAAAAAAAACAATTACATGGCCAAAACCGGTTTTTTGGAAATAAATAAACAAGCGTGGTGCGGTGCAAATTATAAACTAGTACTTTACCGCAATCCCGCCTGATGGTAAGCAGTGATTCAATCATTGATGGTAAAGCGCGCTAGTTTATTAAGAGTATGGCTACAGTGTATGGGCACTGTAGCCTTGAAGACACTAAAATTGTAGTCCGCCGGAAACACCTCCGCTGGCAATTTGTTCCAGTCCATCGATCTACGCAATATAAAAGTTGCTAGATTAGTCAAGGTTGGCGAAACAGCCTAATGTACAGTCAAGACCAAAAGTCGAGTTGCAATCTCACAAAACTATGGCCAAGCAATACTAGTTGTAGTTACGGCCTTCTTCTATAATAAAGTTTGATACACACTCATACACTTTGACAACTTGCTGCCCGCTTATGATTGTTAGGTACTACTTACTAATTTCAACGTCCACAGTAAGTGTTTCAATGGCCTAACGGTTTTCGCCTTGATAGGCGTTCAAGGTGGTTCGAGTTCAAATCTAATAACTTACAAAATATTTTTAAATGTTTATTGGTGAGTTATGAATGCTGACAACAAAAATATCTAAAAATACCGATCCGCAACTTAAAGATGATACTTTCTTTTAAGATTTTTTCTATATTAGAGTCATTATAAAAAGATGACGGTAGACTTGAAAGAATCTGAATCACTCCTTCACAAAAAATATTCCGCTACCTACAATAACTATTATTAGCTACAATAACTCAAATAATATTACTTAGCTGTTGTTAGTTGGTGAACATATAGTTACCAGTTTGTGTTATTAGTTTTACTTTTTTAATCAATATGCAGGGATATGCAGCAATATATCTCAAATATCATATGAACCCGGCTTTTGTGTAAGTTGTTTTTATTATTATTTGTGTTAAGGTGCAAACTAATCGCTTGTTGCAAGTCTGTAATAAAATTGTTATTGTTTTAGAGAAATACTGTAAGCCTTTGGAGGTCAAGGTCAAGAGGTTGTAGGACGAAGGTAGCTGTCGAGACAAGTGAAACGAAACGACAATATTTACCGTTGAATAAACTTTTAAATCTTGCGAAGAAGGGAGGTTGCATTTGTGGTTTAAAAATAAACTGGCGCGACTGGTGGAGTCTTATCGAGCTAAACAAAAAAAAAAAAAACTATTTATAACAATCACAGTGCAGAAGTGTCTTACAGAGTGTTTTAAATATATACCATTATATATCTTAATAACGGACTCTAAACCATCTCTAAAGTAATTTAGCTAAGTGACAGTAATATGTTCGGTTGGCTTAATGGCTAACAGATGTCGCCTTTTGCAATTTCAATACAAATTACTTTTGGTAAATTATAAAAACAATAATTTCGGAATTCGATAAGAAATAAGTTCGTTTACTTTTGAACTAAGAAAGCGCTTGAAGATTATAATCTCATGCCATCAAACTCCGAAAAAAGTCACTGCAGGATGACAGCACTAGTACCATGCTATACACGCAAAAAAATTGTAAATGTAATAAGCACTATTTTGTGTTTTAGTATAGATTATTTTATGATTGCAATAATATTCAGGTTAAGCTTCAATCCTCTTTTCTATAAGAAAATGAATAATTAAGCTATAACCTCTTTAATCATAATATATGTTTAATATTATAATTTTCATATTTATCAACCAAAAATATTTTTTGTATTTTTTACCATAACAATATCATAAGTTTGTCAAGGATTACTTTTATATAAAATATTACAATGCTGCCGTTTCAACGTTTGTTTCATTTGTTAGTATAAGTATATCTATACCGAATAATATATAACTTTATAGTATATTGCATTATAATATGCTTATTGTTTTATTTTTATATATTTTTTTATTATATTACCTCTATAGTAAACTAAAACATATAATAAAAACCTTTTTGGGATAAATATTCAATAAATTTTCCTATTCGTTTAAATATTATTTGCAAACATTTTTACTTTAAAATACAAATCAATTATCATAATTTTAAATTATAATTATGAAACAACAAAAAGATTTGCCTTTATTAAGGATCGAACCCACAATCGCTCGCTTTTGATAGCACCATTGTTAAGTGCGGCCGCTAACTTAACTTCAAATGAAGTAACGAAATTTTGCATTACTTTAAAGAAAGACGGAGACTGCGATAAAAAAAATAATGCGGTTGTGTGCGTGGCCGGTTTAGCGCAGGCGACAGTAGTCTTTAAGGTGGAAATGGACTTCTACAGCTGATAGTACCTACTGTCCAGTGAAGGAAGTCTGGTCCTGAGCGCCTATATTTCAAGCTAAACAGACATCGACTTTATTTCCATAGCATTATGTTGTTTTTAACGTGACTAGCATTATTGAAAAAGTTATAACAATGTCTGTAGCATTTGCTAGATTAGTCAAGGTTGGCGAAACAGCCTAATGTACCTACTGTCCAGTGAACAAGCGCGGATCCAGGGGGGGGGTCATGGGGGTCATGACCCCCCCCCCTGGGCTGGGTCCAGGAGTACCTAGCACAGAAGGATTTTATTTAAGTACTTTCAATATTTAATCAATTTATATAATACATACTTTGTTTGCCGGCAAACGCATTATTCGGGAACGCATTCAACTTTTGAATGCGCTGGGCATTCAAAAGTTGAATTTTACCGCGCTACCGCCGTCACGGCCGCCAACATTCAAATGTCACATTTTTATGTCACATTTCATTTTACTTGCGCGCATTTTGTTTATTAATCAGTTTCTTCATTAAGCATTGAACACACACACACACACTGTGTGTGTGTTCAAACTCAAATATTATGGTTGTAATGTTCTTAAAGTACCTCGTAGGTAGATAAGTAGGTGCCTACTTACTGATAGAGGGGGATTTATATACGGACGACAGCAGTTCAAGCTATCGGAAACTGTCAAATATTCCCAATCAACTTTGAGCCTTCATAGTTTAGCAATAAGGTTGACGTCTGTACATTCTTCTTCTTCTTCCTGTGCCTCTTCAATCCTGAAGGTTAGCCGTCAGCTTCTTGTATTCGGTCTTCTCAACCGCGAGACGGAGCAGTTTTTCAACTCTCTCTTCCACTGTCCACTCCCTGATGTTTCGCAGCCACGACTTTCTCTTTCGTCCAGCGCGCCTTTTTACTTCTACCTTACTCATCATAATGAGTTGGAGTAGCGTATATCACTAGCGTAGACTCGGGGACATCTGTCGCCCCCCAAACATCAGGACCCGAGGTGGCGGCGCGAAGTGTTCCACGCGTGCTACTTTTAGACGTCACGGGGGGAGTCCTACACCTCACTCCCCCCCCCTGACCTGAGGAGGCCCACGGTGGTTGGCCAGCACCAATCGGGGGTTGCGGAAGCAGTATTAGTTCTCGCAGCCCCCGGTGTAGGTGTGAGACGGATCAGCCGGGTGGTTTTTAGTCAGTAAGAGTCTGACAGACCCCGTCGCCCGCCCCAGGGCGGCGGAAATCCATGAGGATTTTCCACTCGGAAAAAAAAAGCGTATATCTATCGTGTCGGAGCATCTGGCCGAGATAATCTATTTTGCGTTTCTTTATGGTGGGCAACAACTTTCGAGGCATTAGAACGCGCTGAAGGACGGTGTCAACTCTGACCTTTTGGGTCCAGCTTATGCGCAGCATACGACGGTAGCACCACATTTCAAAAGCCTGCAAGCGTCGTGTAGTGTCCTCTTTCAGAATCCATGCTTCGCAGCGGGACATGACGAACGACAGGCCATACGTAGTACATCCGTAATCTCACTCGGAGCTTTATGTGGAGTTTACGACAGCACAGAACTTTCTTCATTTTGTTAAAAGATGCTCGGGCAAGTTCTATCCGGGTATCGGGTAATTTCTTGGTCGGACTCCCATGCTTCATTTACCTAAGCACTGAGATACTTATCCTGTCGTACCCGCTCAAGTTGTTTGCCTGCCACCGATATGCTAGGACATAAGTCTTGGTTTCTAGAGACCACCATAAATATTGTCTTGCTGATGTTCATCGACAGACCGGCTTTCTCGCTGCACTCATTGACTTTATCTACAATGGTTTGCAAATTTTGTTCAGAGGCTGCAATGAGAACAGTGTCGTCCGCATAACGCAGGTTATTAACGACCTTGCCATTGATTTTCACCCCGGCTTCCAGACCTTCAAGAGCCTCCGACATCACTACCTCGGAATAGATATTGAAGAGCAACGGAGACACAGCCTTGCAGAGCTCCACGACAGACCTTGATTTCCTCGGTCTCCTCATTTTTAACTTTGATTGTAGCTACTTGGTTCTCGTACAGATTACAGATAATCCTGACGTCCTTGCCATCGAGTTCAATATCTGTTAATAGACCCAGGAGGTGCTGGTGCTTAACCCGGTCGAATGCCTGTTCGTAATCTATAAAGCACAGCAGTGCATATCCCTGCATTTTTTTACGAGGACGTTGAGGGCAAAAAGAGCTTCACGAATACCGACACCAGAGCGAAATCCAAATTGACTGTTTGTTCGTCACATTTCGGTCTTACCCTGTTCTGTATGATGTTTCTGTTGCTGTAAGAACACTTCGTCTGTACATACCTACGTTTTTTTTTTGGTGAGGGAAATTGAAGGTCCTAAGCTTCGTAAGTCTAAGGTCTAAGCGTTTTTTTTTTGTTTCCTGGTTGGAAAATCCTCATGCATGTCCGCCGCCCTGGGGTGGGCGACAGGGTCTGTCAGACACCTACTGACTAAAAACCCACCCCGGTGTTCCATCTCGCACCTACACCGGGGTTGCGAGAACGAACACTGCTTCCGCAACCCCCGATTGGTGCTGGCCCACCACTGTGGGCCTCCTCGGCTGAATGATGTGTACGACTCCCCCATGACGTCTAAGAGTGGCGCGTGTGGAACACTTCGCGCCGCCACCCCGGGTCCTGATGTTTGGGGGGCGACAGATGTCCCCGAGTGTGTCGCCCCTGGACCAGTTTAGGGTGGCTGAAAGAGGGCGTTATCCGCCCTCCACCGACGCCCGGTGCGCCTGCTGTGGGTCGGGTGAGAGGACGAGATCTCCCTCTCCCTGTCCACAGCCTCTGCGAGATGACTGTTTCGCAGAAGGAAACCACCGCATCCCAGGACTCATCACTGCCGACCATCGACTCGATTACGGCAGTGACAGCTCCCTGCCGGCCGAGATGAAGGCACGGCGCAGCTCCTCCGCGCGTGGCATACTCTGCCAGCGTATGCCGCGCTCGGCAGTTGATGCAGTAGTGCTACCGGGCGTCCAGCTCCATGTTTATGCGACACAGGTACTTTCCGAAGCAACCATGCCCCGAAAGTACCTGTGTAATCCGAAACATCAGGGAGCCCTGCCTTCTCCCGAGCCAGTCCGCCAGTACCGGCCGGATCGCCTCGATGGTGGTGAGGCCTGCGGTAGGGCACGAAAGCCTGTCCCGCCATTTTGCCACCAGGACCTCTCGGAGCTGCGACCGACGCTGCTCGAGCTGACGCCGTGAGCCGGGTGGCGGCGCCCGCCGGAGACCATGAAACCATGGCCTCCGACTTGTTGAGCGCCACCTCCAGGCCTAGGCGACGTATGCGGCCCACCACCTGTGATACCGCAGCCGTCGCCAGCAACGTTGTTTCCCTGTGCGAGCTCTCCCGGGCGGTGACCAGCGTGTCGTCCGCTTAACTCGTCCGATCTCCCCTCAGTCTGAGCTCGCCTCTCAGCACCCAGTGGTACGTCGTCTACGTTATGAAAATCAAAGCATGGGAAAGAGCTTCAATGATTGAAGAACGTCTAACCGGACTGGCACTTCTCCACGTCCATAAAAACGTACCCATTGAAATAGATGAAGGGATAAAACATTTCGGCAGGAGACGTAAAAGAAAAATTGATTTCGTTATTTAATTAGGTATTTTTATGTTCAGTACAGTACATGTTTTTATGCGCAGCCTCCCGAACAAGCAGGCTTCCGAAAAGGCTTTAGCACCATAGACCACATTCATACGCTGCGGCAAGTTATACAGAAGTCCGAGGAGTATAACAAACCACTATGCTTGGCGTTTGTGGACTATGAGAAGGCCTTCGATTCGATTGAGACTTGGGCGGTGCTACAGTCTCTCCAGCGGTGCCAAATTGACCATCGATACATTGAGGTGATAAAGTGTTTGTACAAAAACGCCACCATGTCAGTCCGTCTCCAGGATCAGGACTCGAAACCGATCCAACTGCAGCGTGGAGTGAGACAAGGAGATGTCATATCTCCTAAATTGTTCACTGCTGCGTTGGAAGATGTCTTCAAGCTCCTGGACTGGAAAGGACTTGGCATCAACATCAACGGCGAGTACATCACTAATCTCCGTTTCGCAGATGATATCGTGGTCATGGCTGAGACCCTGGAAGACTTGGGCAAAATGCTCAATGACCTCAGCAGAGCTTCCCAACAAGTGGGTCTAAAAATGAACATGGATAAGACGAAGATCATGTCGAACTCTCATGTCGCACCCACTCCAATTGTAGTTGGTTGCTCTGCACTCGAAGTTGTTGACGAGTATATATACCTGGGACAGAAAGTCCAACTAGGTAGGTCCAACTTCGAGAGGGAGGTGTCTCGGCGAATCCAGCTCGGTTGGGCAGCGTTCGGGAAGCTACGCTACATCTTCTCGTCGTCCAAGATACCATACCACAGTGTCTCAAGACGAAAGTCTTTGACCAGTGTGTGTTGCCAGTGATGACTTACGGAACTGAAACGTGGTCGCTCACAATGGGCCTCATACGAAGGCTCAGAGTCACACAAAGGGAATGGAAAGAGCTATGCTAGGAGTTTCTCTGCGTGATCGAATCAGAAATGAGGAGATCCGCAGAAGAACCAAAGTCACCGACATAGCTCTGCGAGTCGCTAAACTTAAGTGGCAGTGGGCAGGGCACATTGCTCGTAGAACCGATGGCCGATGGGGCAGTAAGGTTCTGGAGTGGCGACCACTTACTGGAAGACGCAGCGTAGGGAGGCCCCCAACAAGGTGGACCGATGACCTGGTGAAGGTCGCAGGAAGCCGATGGATGCGGGCAGCACAAGACCGGTCATCGTGGAAAGCCTTGGGGGAGGCCTTTGTCCAGCAGTGGACATCTATAGGCTGAGGAAGAAGAAGATGTTCAGTAGGTACTTATTAATAAAATACCTTCTTTTTAATTGTATCTATTATTATCAAAGTTTAATTAAAACTTCTTCTGACTTGACCACGACTATGTGACCCCCCCCTGGCGCCAAAGCTGGATCCGCCCTTGCCAGTGAAGGAAGTCTGGTCCTGAGCGCCTATATTTCAAGCTAAACAGACATCGACTTTATTTCCATAGCATTAGGTATGTTGTTTTTAACGTGACTAGCATTATTGAAAAAGTTATAACAATGTCTGTAGCATAAACTGCATAAAATTTTTCCATCATCATCATCAGCCTATAGGAGTCCATTGCTGGACATAGGCCTCTCCTATTTCATGCCATTCAACTCCATTTTCGTCAACTCTCATCATAGTGGGAGTACCTAAGGTGGATAACTTATTTTTTCATTACCCCAATTTTATTTAAATTTTTGGCGAGTATAATGCAATGTTTCTATAGCTATGAGAGATTCACGATGTAAGTCCGAAGCTAAGTCTCCAGCGCATTACGCTACTTCGCGATATGCCTGTTGGCCCATATTCTCCCGTGGTGGGTGTCGCAAGGGGCGACTAAGGGAACACGCACTAGGGAAGCAGGCAGCAGCGCTTCTCCTGTGAAATATCAAATTACTGCGATCCCCAACCCGCCTGCCAAGCGTGGGGATTATGGTAAACTCCCCCGATGCAAAGCCTTGGGGGAGGCCGTTGTCCAGCAGTAGAAAAAGAAGTTCCTGCTGGCCTCGATAGTGCACTGTAGCACTAATTCTTTTAAGAATTTCTTTCAAAATTCTCCTGCTTCAAATGTCACGACTTGAACTTATCATTTTATATATATATTTTTTTTCATTTTTCAGAGTGCGGGCCGAACGAAATACTAAACCCATGCGTTGAGTGCCCTTCTGAAGATTCTTGCTATGATCGTAATCAGATTGCCTGCTTAGCTGCATTCTTAGGTTGTCAGCCCGCATGCGTTTGTAAGGAAGGTTTTATCAGAAAGACTCTGGGGCGCGAGTGTATACCTAAAGAAGAATGTGGTAAGTAATTAGAGTATGGTGGGGTAAGTTCGGTATCAATTTACTTAATAATTTGTCAATATTTGGCGAAATATTTCGGTGTTTTTATCCTTGTGTTATTACCCTTTTACGTCTTGATAGCTTCGCTACAGATTAGAATGAACATACATATACTATAATAGTATTTTTGCCGATAATAAGTTTCCGTGAGACGTATTCCGACAGAGCTAAGACGCGAAAAAAACTAGTATGCAAAATATTATTAGAGCAAAAGCCTCTTTTGAACTGAAACTCAAAGCACTTACATATATCAACTCTTCATAGATGCTTTTGCGCTATCAGAATTAAAAAGTCGATAAGTTAATCTGCGCAATAATTGCGTAACACACTATTTCTTGATATTGACAGCCTCCGTGGCGTAGCGGTAGCCACAGAACAGTAAAAGACATGTCTTTTATCTGTTCTGTGGCGGTAGCGGACGCGGCCGCTGCGCAAGGTGGCGCGGGTTCGATCCCCGCACAGTGCAAGTATTTGTATGACTATGAATATTTGCACTGGTCTGGTCGTGCCTCGGAAAGCACGTTAAGCCGTTGGTCCCGGTTGCCATACGAACATCTAGTAGCCTAGTTGTTACGGGTTGTTGGAGCCCTCTAAAATCCAACAATTGGTCTAACTGCAATGCCTCGATGTCGCCTTCGGGTTGTGGAGGTCAGACGGCAGTCGCTTCACGGAAAATGTCGAAGTTTAGCCATATCAGCAGTTGGACTGGTAAAGCGGACCCCAGATTCCAAAGCTGAAAAGGCTTCGGGTGCGACTGGGATTAACGCTGGGATGATGATGGATGGATGGGATATGATTACTATTACTAGATATTAATTGGAATCATTTTGAAGCATATTGTTAATCAACTGCTCCATACGTTTGAAAATGTGTGCTCAACAACATCCTTATACTAATATTATAAATTCGGAAAGTGAGTTTGTTTGTTTGCTTTGCTTTCACTGCGTAACTACTGAACCAATTGCTTTGAAATTTTGCAGACGTAAAGTTAGAAGTTCGGATTAAATAATAAGATTCTTTTTATCCCGGAAAAATTTGATATTCCCGAGGGAAATCTAAAAAAGCGTTATGTAACCGAACTCCACGCGGGCGAAGCCGCGGGCGGGAAGCTAGTACGTAATTTATATTGTTGAACTGTCATAATAGGTACATATGGAGCAATGGATTAGCAATATAATTCAAAATGATTTCAATTGATAGTATTAGTGTGTTGTACAATAACATTGCGGTAGAAATTCATCATTAGATAGTTTGTTAACATAAATGAACGCTATTTTTCAGGAGGACCCTGTATGATATTTGAAAATTATACGGATTGCAAAGAGAGCTCCAATGAAACCTGCTCTTCAATTGAGACTCCGACAAAATGGAATAACGACAATAAAGAGGCTTGCACACCGGGTTGCGTTTGCTGGGACGGATATTACAGAGCCGATGCAGATTCTCCGTGCCTACATCGTTGTTCATGCCCTGAGATGAAAAACTCGCCTGATTGTGCATTTCTCCGTGGTAGGACATAACATCGGCTGCCGGCAGAAGTTACCACCCACCAGACAAAGTCTTGCCGCCAAGCGATTCGTCGTGTTCCGGCATGATGTCTGGTGAAGCCGTATGGAGGACGGGTCTGAGTAGTTGTGTTGCGATGTGTGCCGGGTACGCTGCGCCAAATGTTGTTGTGTCGGGAGTTTGGTCATGGAGGTCTCCAGATCAATATCACTCTGGCGCAGCATCGTTGGTCGTGTTGCTGGGTTTAACATTACCTCGCTCAACTGCCGTCTTCCTTCCTATTCACTCAGTTTTTTTGAGTGAATAAGCTCTTAATAAACTAGGACGCTTTACCATCAACGATTGCATCACTGCTTACCATAAGGCGGGATTGCAGTCAAGCACTGGCTTATAAGTCTGCTGGTACAGACGACAGCACAGCAAGCTACTACAATCTGTCGGATTTCTATATTAGATTTTAACTCTATCTCTAAAGCATTAAGGTTCAGGTCCATTGAGAATATTTGACAGTTTAGAGTAGCTTGACCTGCAGGCTGTCGTCCGTACGTAGTAAGAAGTGATAGAGGCGCCAGATGAAGTTATACGTACCAAACCTATTCGTTGAATTATTAATATGCAATAAACGTCTGGTTGTCTAACAAGTTATATTTCATTTATTACCTATTGGGTAAGGTCCCAGTTTAGCTAACTCCAAATACACTCTTAATATTTTTAATTTCTTATTTGGCTTAATTATTGTAATGGCCCATGTAATTAGCATATTAATTGATGTATTTAATGATAATAGTGATAATATGATAATTTATCAAATGACCTATCAAATTATAATTGAAATGATAATTTATGTATTTAATGATAATAACAGATTTTAAAATGTTAGTAGGTACCTATTATATGTATGTAGTAATATTATAATGGCAATGTAAAACAGACGCTTTACTTAGCTGCTCGTTTGCTTGCATAAATAGAAAAGACGCCGATCTTTACTCGGCGCACTCCTTCGCATAACGCGCTGTGAGCCTGTGCCATGTGGTAACAAAAACTTAATTTACTACAGACTGGATAAGTTTTATTGTAAAAAAAATACTGTTTTGTGTAGCCAATGAGTTATACAATAAATATTAGTCTACTATTTCTCGAGTCCTTAATAATTGTGTTTATAAATAAGATAACTAGAAAGTTTGAGAACAAGCATATTACCTACTTCTAGTAGGTACCTATTCTTATTTTAAATAATTTATTCACCACAGCTACCCTCAAAACCGTAAAGGAAACTGGATGGTTGTCTTCTTATCCTGGAAAGGCGTTCCAGGATAGTAAGATAACAATCCAAATGACTTAAAACCCCAGTCAAATGCGAGTCGTTTCGTAGTTGTAGGGTTTCGATTGATTTCCTTTAGTTGTGCTAAAAGCTTCTTCCCTAATTTGATTCGTCTAGGTCAACGCGAAGTGCTCTCTAAGGTTTGATTCCCTTACGAGTGTCTAAATATGCGACATAAAATAAAAGGAACATCATCGTGGCTACGTCCATTTTTCTCTGCTTCAAGGAATTACCTACTGTAAAACAAATGGTAGGTACCATTGATATAATATTAAACAGATATGATATGCTCTAACAAATTAACCAAAATAAATGTGCCGATCGGAGCAGCAGCACACACATGATTTTTTTTTATTCTGCATACATTTCACACGTTGGCACAGTGTAAGTGACATGGGGTGCTATCTAAAGCATAGAGAAGAGAAAGATGGCTAGTGTTTGTCGTTTGCGCTCAAATAGAATCGACGAAAACTAAAGCGACTTGCTGGACTTACCTCCTTTTGTACGCTTTATTTTCAGTGCGCTAGTGACGTATCTACCTTAGTTTAATATTATATCAATGGTAGGTACCAAAGTTGTGCACATTTTAAAAATCGTCTTTATTTTTATTTGCGCTTTAACATAACAAAAATAAAAAGAAACGAAGAAAATAAATAGGTTTTACTTATTTTATTACCACAAAGATTCATATAAGAAGTACATTGCCCTGTTTATAGAAAAACTTGGGTACTTAGGTACCTATATGTACTTAATTTAGCATTAGGTTACGTACGTACAATAGGTAACCCTGTCTCCTAAAGAAGTCTAAGCCAGTATGTTAGGGGAAAATTAGTACCTTAAATTCTTATTTCTTTAGATATATCTTATTTTAGTGTTTTCTTTAAGGATTGTAAAAAAAAAAAGTTATCGCATTTTTCATAAACGCTTAGCGTAGAAGGCACCCTAGATCATGCCTATAAATAAACAAAATACTTAGGCGTATATTTACAACCACAATCAAGCGTTAGTTCATATAGGTACCTACTTATATTCAATCGTCAACATCTTGAGATCGTTTATAGTAAGTACCTACTGTTCATCTGTTGTGTCGAATTGCGTGATTTTGAACTTTATCTCTGAAGTATTGAGGCTCAAGGTTGATTGGGAATATTTGACATTTTCGGGTAGCTTGAGTCGTCATCCGTAGGTACCTACATAAGAACCCTTTGGGTATCACCCCGGCACGCTAATTGAGTAACACGCACGACCACTCGCGAGAGATCACCGTCGATCGCCGCCACGAGGACACGGCGGTGCTCTACCCAAGCCGGGCAGTCCTCCACCGTGTCCTCAGGGCGATCCCACCACAGCCACAGTTATGATACCCGTTTTTCCCGCCTTATCCGGAACAGGCGTGTCCGATGAAGACCTGCGTCAGGCGGAAGGTGAGGGCGCCGTGCTGCCTCTCTAGCCACTCCTCAAAGAGGGGACTTACCGCCGCTATTGTGGCGTGCCCAGCACTGGGTTGCGACAATCGCACTCTCCATGTCGCCATGAGATCCTACCGGAGTTCTATCCGCCGTACTGCGATTTCTCGCAGCAGCGGAGTTATGCCCCGGTGTTTTGCCTCCACTCGCCACTACAGACTCTTCACTCTTTGGCCTCCAGATCCCATGGCAGCAATCCGGCAAGAAGGCTCGCCTCCTCAGCGCAGACCGTGTGGTATCCCCGGACCAGACGAACGGATATGACCCTCTGGGGGGCACTCAAGTGCAAGTTGCACCTCTACATTGTGGTTATCTGTCCCGTTATGACCTATAGTTGCGTCGTCTTCTCACACGCTAAGCCCTTACTGCATATAATACAGACTTTAAGAACCGTTTCGTCAGATAGGTTTAGAATTAGAGGGCACCCTTTTATATGTCCACAATGAGACCCTACACTTAGATCTCAGAATGCTCACCGCCTACCACCGTTCATGAAACTGGGCCTGTAGCCAATGTAACATCGCTTCCTAGCGAAGCGAAATCGAATATCAAACCAACCAATAACGAAAA
>JADWQK010001655.1:0-110051 GCA_017933935.1 Sesamia nonagrioides
GTTGTGTGCGAGTTTCAAATTAGGTACGAGTAGGTACGTGGGTGCTGTTGTGTGCGAGTTTCAAATTAGGTACGAGTAGGTACGTGGGTGCTGTTGTGTGCGAGTTTCAAATTAGGTACGAGTACGTACGTGGGTGCTGTTGTGTGCGAGTTTCAAATTAGGTACGAGTACGTACGTGGGTGCTGTTGTGTGCGAGTTTCAAATTAGGTACGAGTAGGTACGTGGATGCTGTTGTTTGCGAGTTTCCTGCCGACCTATAAAAGATTTACGTCACTCAGTATATGTCAATAAAAATTACAATAATTTATCTCAAACCCCAAATTGAGTTAATGTAGACTTACGTAAATATTTATTTTTTGCAAGTTTTTTTTATTGACTTTAGTTTTTTCTCGGAAAATGTTGCAATTTGTACTTAAAGCTTGTTTGGAATGCATCCGATTAAAACCAGACCTAATGAAGGCAAATTAATCGTAAACATTCTAAACAGCTATACTCACTAAGTACTAAACAACAAGCCTGAATAATTAAAACCTATCGAAGCAGAACAGCGAGCCGAACGTGAATTTAACCATTATGCATCCAAACACTGTTGTTTGTAGTTAGTGCACAAATGTTTACTGTTATAATGCACTCAAATTCGCCGCCATCGCTTCCATCATAACATTCATGACACATGCATAGAGTAATTAGTGCGAGGTCACGAATCAGGTGTTAATGCATTTTAATGCAAAGTGTAACACAAGAAGCGAATCCGTTGGCTATTGAGGTCATTCTTACATCAGCCGCAGAGAGCCATAGTAAACACGCCTGCCAGGAGACCGCGCTTTCAAAACCTTTTGAAACATTCTAGAACATTTCACTTTTATTACCTCGCCAGAGAAATCGCAACCTTCTACAAGAACCATAAAAGTTGATTTTCGAATGGACTCTAGTAAAAAGTTAAGATCTTATGCACAGGATTGCGGGTAGGTATTGCACCTTTGTGGAGTTCGCCCGAGGCGTTGCAAAGTTAGACCAGTGTTGGTGATATTCATTGTTGGGAGAGCATGTCGGGGCTGAGATGTATGAGTTAAGCCTTGTCCATGTAAAATGTATGAGAGATGAGCGTGCTTGTCGGCAGTGGTTAGTCTACGGACCAACTAACTTATTTATAAGTAACATACAAGACTTATTGAATTTCTGAGTGCAGTTTTGTGAGAATGTTACAGTCAGTTAAAGTAGTTTATACATGTGTTGTTTTGTTTTATTAAACACATATTGCCATAACATTATAAAAGGAGCTCAATATTTATCTAGCATTTCCCTTTGCGATCTTATCAATGGTTTTTCTTAATGATGAGTACAATAACCAATTGCTTTTAGTAATTTTTATCACAATTATAGCCCTATTAATATATTAGTATTCACAGGTTTACACGGATAGGTAAATATTATTATATTTAATAACAAAAGTCTATTCTACCTGTATAACGAAACTAAAATGTTGATTGACTTTTCATTCTGACTATCCTTTCACTTTGGGCTACACGCTTGTGATTGTGACCCATCTCTATTGACCGGTCAGCGCTCTTCAATCCGTCTTACTGTGCTTACCTCTATATTGTTGTTAATTTGGTAATTTGTAATTTATGACTAATTGTATTATTTATGATCTATTATAATTTAATTCACACTAACCGTTATTGTTTTATAGTCTTTATTTTAATAGCAGTTGCATAATGCTATTATTAAAATTTTCGACACCAGTACCTATCGTTACGAAATGATTACTTATGACTTATTGTAATTTGCAACTGCCTCCAACACCCAGTTGAATATTTTCATAATATCTTTCCAAATGATATGTATGGAAGTATCCGCAACAAAATAATATTCCCCCACATGAGTCTTACATTAGTAGCCAGAGGAGAGAATTATAATATTGTGTACGAAAACAAAGGAGATTCATCATCACTCAACTGTATTAAAAATAACCACCAACTTAAATACTCCGTATATTCAGATCATGAGTATTATTTACGTTTATACACGGCGGATATTTACGTAGTAAGTATGTCAATTTGGTCTACAATTTGTTTCCCCGACAGTACAAGAACTGCTGTGTCTGACGTCCTTAGGACAACGACACAGTGTGCAGTAGGCCGCGAAGACGTCACTCACTGATTATTCCATCTCGCGGAAATATTAACTGAGACCCCTGCGGTGACTGTAGGGTTGTCTGCGGAAATGGTAGAAGGGAAAATCCATCGATAAGGCCCTTCAGCGAGGGATGCAAGGCAACCGAAGTAACTAGTATGGGCGGTTTAAAAACAGATTGTAAACAACAATTTTACTGTGTAGTAAAAATATAAACTTAACCGTCTGAAAGACCTGCAAATTGTGACGACCCCAATAATATTATCTGAAAAAGACTTCCTTGAAAAACGTGTTAAGAAATACAGCTTTATTTAAAATATTTCGTAGGTTTAATAACATTTCAGTTTTTTAAGAAACCGTAACCACATAACACGAGTGATAATGAAAACATTTCGCATTCCGCAGTCCCCGTGCTTCTGACCTCACTCACACAAACAACTCGCTAATATCTTTCCAATTCAAAAACGTACACTGTGAATAAAGTATAAAACAAGTCAATCCCAATGGAATAAAGAACTAGCCGCGTCACAAAAAACGTTTGTGAAAAACGTTGTCGTTTGGCATCCCTGGGACAACAGTAACAAGCTCGCTGTCTGCTAGTGACAGACCAATGGATCCCAGTCTTTGTTACCAACCCCCACTTTGTTTTGTACACTTTTAGTACCCCAGCCAATATTATTTTTTATTTATAACAATCGTAGGCTACAACATTTCCTGTCTTCATTTGGCTCATTACTGCCCGTAGTTATGAAATTGGGCTAAGTTAATTTTCAACATGCCAGCTCGACACGATAACATTATACACTCTGATAATCAAGGTATTGAAAATTATGCTAATTTCTTAATGGGGCAGCTTAACATGAGATTTATGCAAAGGTTCAAATACCGGAAATATATTCACTTGGAAGGAATAATAAGCATAATTCTATATTTGTCTTGTCATGACAAATAGAGAATTATACGTTTAAAGAACGTAAGATCATTCTTATTAATATTCATTCGATGTATAAGCCTGCACTATGTTACACTGGCAGTGCAAATAAAATATACATTTACTTTTCATAATCTGTGCCTATCCCCAACTATGTATGGTTGTGTTGGCTCGCAGGCTATTAGAACACGAGTAGTAGTTACACTATTCTTCTATTAGAACACGAGTAGTAGTTACACGATTCTTCCCACTGCCAAAGATTCACGAATAGCAGCCGGGGCCAACAACTTAACGAGCTTTCCGTGGCACGCACGGGTTTCGATAGGTAAAGATAGATCCATTACGGACGAACAGCGGCTAGCGTAGCGGAACTCGATCGATCGACCCGGTCGGCTGTTATTACTAAAACACATGCCCCCACTTTACTTAACTCATAGCAGTAGGTAAAGACTCCATAGGTCTAGAAGACCTAAGATTACGCATTTTTCTTTAAGTACCTATATTCAGTGTTTTACCAAAGGCACAGGACTGTAGGCGGCGGCCTTCCAACCGAGCAAAACCAATATATTTAATGTTCGAGCTAACTTGACTCATAAAAAGTTTAATAAGGAGCCCTCTGGCTCTCTAAGTTCCAGTTTCTGGCAAAATTGAGTAATGGCGTGGCATATTTAATTTACGGCGAGGGCCAGCCCTCGTGAGGTCAACAAGGTACCTAGGTATAAGTACCTGATCTGAGACCTATAGGCCTGAATAATTTATCACTAGGCTTCCGGCGAAGGGTTGAAGGGTTGGGTTCAACACGTGATTGAGATTCCTTGTCAACGCAATGACATGCCCAAGCACTTTATGTTGTGTTGGAACACTCTTTTAGGTTGTGGAGGTACTCAGAAATGGAGATGTTTATGCGGGTACGGTTTATCGAATCATTTCGGACCCTTAACTTTTCTTTAGAAAGACTTTGCGGGCCTTTTGTGCTTTTAATGCTCAACTTATTGAATTGTTCGTTTGGCAGCAAATCATTTCTTATATCAGACAGAAATACTGGACATGTAGACCAAATTCCTGAATTTGACAAAGGCACTGTGGGTGCAAATTAATTAATTAATCCGTTAATTTTTCGCATATTGCCTGTACTGGCTCACAAGAGTAAAACATAAAGTTCAACTCACTTCCGGGGTACTAAGACGATCCGATTCTAACTATCTGACTATTCTAATCAATAGTTAACAAGGTTTTACAACAAAAATAAAAGAAAAATCTTTCTTGTTAAAACATTTTAGTATGAACATTTAATAAATAATATTTTATATATAAAGCAGGACAATTCTCCAAATAATCAAGAAAAATCAAACATCCTTACGGCATCTGACAAGGATATTGAAGGTTCACGAGTCCGAACAATTGCTATTGGAAATGAAATACATATCGTATTTTATTTTCAATGCCAATTATTCTTTGGGAACCTTCAATAACAATCTGAAGATTTTCATCCAACGAAACTGGTCTCAAAATTATCGTGTCTATATCAAAAATTAATCCCTGGAGTTTACTGGCTTCGGAAATGTATATGTGTGGCTCTGACAGACAATTACGACCACATTACCCGAGACCATCTACATCAGCAGTCCGTCTCATTCCTAACTTGTAAAACATAAGGTTCAAATTGCTTCTGGCTGGAGGCATTAGTTGTGTCGCCAAGACATCACTGCCAGTGGCAGCGACTGCGGTATTCGAAGGATGCAATACTCGATTGATCTCTGATTGTGCAGCCATGATAGTTTGCTATGGATTTTCTGATTATTGTCGAATTACAAAATTGATTTCTTTTTTATAGCAGTATTTATGTTTGTGTGGTTTAACGTACCTATTTTTCAGGCATACCAAATAAACACACAAAGAATAAACTAGTAAGTACAGGCAACACACGAATGTCTGTTTCCTCAAATCAAATCGAAACTTTTATTGATTAGCCAACATGGGTATTTATTACATAAATATTTTATCATAAGAGTCGTCCATATTCTACCGCCAAAACATTAAGTCATTTATTCAAACTTGGCTTACAATAAGAACAAAACTTTTTTAACTTCACAATTATATACGCAGTTCCCCGGAAACACCCACCCACCCCAACGTCCTCATAATGGTCCCGTATGATTAATCCACTAGTGGCTAACTATCTCGTAGTTAAGGACGATGTCTCTTATCCTGTGACAAATATCGCCTATCATTGTGTCTATACATCTCACCATAGATCCACTCGACGTCCGCGCTTCACTGAAGATCGCAATCCCCTTTTCATTTATGTTTACTAGTCCGTATAGTTAGCTATATATTATATAGCTAACTATACGTGAATCCTCTATGTAACTATATATGTGGCATGAAAAGTGATATCAATCACTGATCCGACCTTATTCGATATTCACTAACGGATTTCTATTACCGCCTCCACTGGATACAGCACTCTATACTTTTTGTTTAGGGCATGTTTTTGGTTGCCTATATTTTTTCTGTACGGTATGGGTTTTTCACGCATTTCTTCGTGATTCCCACCGTTTGACGGGCGACAAATATACATTTATCGTGACGTTTATTACGTGACATGGATTTATGAACTGTGTCTACAGCTTATATTCTTTAGTGAACAGGGAAATAAGATAGTTTCTTTTTATAAGTGGGTGAAGAGGTGGCTTGTTGGAATGCTCTATTTGATCCATCATTTAAATGATGGCCACATCTGCTTCGTATGTGGTTTATTTGAAATCATTTCATTCGTGTTATATTTCAGTTTAAATTTAGTTTTATATATTCATTTTATTTATTGCAACTCAGTGAATCTTAATAAACCTTAGTACACACGAGTACATAAGAAGAGCTACTTTAATTTCTCATTCATTTCCACCCGCCTCTGCTTTCACGTCTCCGGTCATAAACCGGTCTCATCCATTGCCTCCTTAGCATACCCAGAATATACCTACCAACGTATAAAATTACTTCTTCACTTGGTGAAATTAAATTCTAGCTTCCGCAGAAAGCTCATAAAAACACGAGGTTTTACTTCGAGAAATAAGTTAGACACCGCTGATATAAATAAACTTTTAAAGAAACTAAGCCCATTTTACGATAAAGTTAAATGCAAAATAAACATTATTAGTAAATGTATCGGTAGACTTCGACTAGAGATTTCCAGGAATAAGGCTTCGGAATCCTACAGCGCCATTTATATGAGAAGAGTTTGTCCAGTATAGAGGCCACTAATGTAGTTACACTCAAGCGCGAGTAACAAAAAAGAGAATATGATTAGCAGACGCTTACTATACAAGACCCGCCTGGTGATATTAGAACACACTTATTAAACGGGACTCGTCTGGCGATGTTAACAGACGCTTTGTATACGAAACTCGCGTAGTGATATTAGCAGACGCATATTATACAGGACTCGTCTGGTGATATTAGCAGACATTTAGCATACGAAATTCGTCTGGTGGTACTTTCGTGCTGTACAATTCAATAGTTATCTCTGTTCACTAATGGCTTAATCGAGGAACTAACCCCGTGATACTGACCACAAGAAAATTAGGTAGTATAAACAAAAAGCGGGCGCCTGCCTGTTGTTTATGGGGGCGACATTAGGTTCTCAGAGCAGGCCTCGCATATGTACGTGTACTGTAGGTAAATAAATAACACGCCTCGTTGGCCGCACATAAACTGAAACTTGCAGCATATACTTACAGGTGGAAACACAAGCTGCGAACTTGGGATATAAGAGTTTATCCCGCGGCGAGGTGGCGATGTATGTTCGGAATAAAGTTTGGGAATGAAACGGAGAGGTAGCTTCACTTCCTAAGTTTAGGTCTATTAGGTACTTTAGGGTATTTCTACTGAGGTCTGACAAATATATCGTGAAACAAAAATATACAACGTTATTTTTCATTGTACGAAACCTGAATATAGTTTGTTTAGAATAAACAACTGAATCGATTCCAATATTATTTACACCATGTTATATTTTTTCCCAAATATACAATATGTAAAGAAACCCCTGTCCGATCCGTGAAGGTATTGTTGGTATCGATAACTGATTATAATAATGCCTACAAAGCCGGTCTAAACTTAAAAAAAAACCCCTAAAAAAATAAATATTATTTCGAAAAAGCGAGGTAACTTAATGCATGTGCGGTAGACAACACGTTAGGCGTATATCCGCGGGTGACGGGGGGCAGGGCACGCGGCACGTGGTCGCATCGCTATTCGCTCCGTCACAAACGGTGTTGTCACTTTTTAAATATTACCAAATTTTGGGGAAGTTGGAATTAATTCGCGACAAAAAAAGATTATTTCAAAATTCATTAGTATTGTTACTATGATGATTATGTAAAATTTAATATTTTATTTGGCCATGTGTTTACCTAACCTTTGTTATCCTTACGGGTCGGACAGGGTTTTCTTTACATATTGTATATAAAAAATGGCGCATTGTGGTTACCGAGCGCACAACACAGTAGACAGCGGATCATAGTGTCCTAAGGTCCCCCTCACGCCGCACCGCTGTAGGCACGCCGCACGAGCAGGCGAGCGATGCGTTGACCATATTTTTGGTTGGACAACCAGGTAACATGACAAGCTCATAACTAACTTTTTACGTAAATATACTGGACACGTACCTCGGGTTATCTACAAGTTAGATTCAACAAATTAAACTACGTATTTCTAACGCCGTACCTGGTCTATTTATGAAAATTCAAACAGTACTGCTTGCTATTTATTTGGTTAGAAATAATCAGTTTTTCAATTTCGACGCTAGAGTTTGTTTGACAGTCTCAGAACACACTGACACGATTGAACACTAGCAGTACTAGCACTACTGTTTATGGTTAGTGTGTTTATTTGTTGTGGTATTGTTGTCTCCGCATTGTGTAGGTAGGTAATGTTGACTTCATTCTTTATTTTTTTTGCGAAACGCCTCATACGAAAAATATACAATATGTAAAGAAAACCCTGTCCGACCCATAAGGATAATAAAGGTTAGGGAAACACTTGACCAAATATAATATAAAATTTTACGTAATCAGCATAGTAACAATACTAATGAATTTTAAAATAATCTTTTTTTTTTCCCACGAATTAATTCCAACTTCCCCGAAATTTGATAATTTAAAAAAAAAGTGACAACACCATTTTGACTGTACGCTTATGCGATTCGACCACGCGTCGCGTGCCCTGCCGCCCGTCGCCCGCGGTAGGGTGTCCTACCGCACATGTAATAAGTTACCTTGCAAAATAATATTTATGTTTTTAGGGGGATTTTTTTTAACTTTAGTCCGGCTTTGTTGGCATTAGTAGACTCAGTTATCGATTCCTAACAATACCTTCATGGATCGGACAGGGTTTTCTTTACATATTGTATATGAAACAATTGAAACAAAAAAAAAAAAAATAACAACTCCCACATTTTCGGTAGTGTACAATGTCCATGTGGCGAAGATTTTATTAATTCCCATGGCGACATAGATACGATCTCTCGTAACTTGGTCGGCATGCGGTAAACTTGACGCG
Organism: Sesamia nonagrioides; assembly: GCA_017933935.1. Classification (NCBI taxonomy): domain Eukaryota; kingdom Metazoa; phylum Arthropoda; class Insecta; order Lepidoptera; family Noctuidae; genus Sesamia; species Sesamia nonagrioides. The sequence continues at coordinate 8,627 of JADWQK010001655.1, forward strand.
TTTATCTTGCGCGCAAAACACACGCGAACAAAAACCAGAGGCGCGGAACTTAGCTTTGTTTACCGAAGCCGAGGAGCGACTAAATTACACAAATTAAAATGTCACTTAGTGGAGCCGATAAGCGCGTTCACTAAATTAATTGTTGACGCAGTTGCTCATGGTTTAAGTTTAAATTGAGTTTTGTATGGGGATTTAGTGGTGTTTGTTAGTTAATATAGACTAGATGTTTTGGAATCGTGAAACTGTGAAACTTCAGGAATTTGGCGCTCACTTTGACATTGAGAGATAGTGGGTCTGGGTAAACTCACTAATTAATTGACTAAATACTTTATTTCACAACATATGAAAGAAAAACACCAACACATTATTTAAAACAGGGATATATAAAAAGATTCTAACTTAGTTTACCTATAGACTGTCTAAATTAAATAAGTAAAACCTAGACTACTAGCCTTCATTCTAACTTACTCCAGTGTTTTGTCATGTATATCTAGTGATATCACTAGAATAGAATGTAATTCGTACCTACATAGCTTTTAGGGTTGTTACACTTTCCCCTTTAAAAACGCAAAAAGAATTTTTCAAATCGAACCAGTAGTTCCCGAGATTAGCGCGAACAAACAAACAAACAAACTCTTCAGCTTTATTTATTAGTATAGATGCGAAAGTAACCCTGTCTGTCTGTCTGTTACGATTTCCCGCTTAAACCTCTCAACCGATTTTGATGAAATTTGGCACAGACAATCTTTAGACTCTGAGAAAGAACGCTACCTTTTATCCCGGAAAAAATTGATGTTCCCGAGGGAAATCTAAAAAGCGCGATATAACCGAACTCCACGCGGGCGAAGCCGTGGTCGGAAAGCTAGTAGTGTATAAGGGGTTAATTGATAAACGATAATTAAAGTTAAGTGACGTGCAAACGTCAAAACTGTATGGTGAAACATTCGCTAATTACTAGTTAACTTTAAGCAACATTTATGAATAAAGGGGATTAAGTCTAGATCAAAGGAAATATTCGAAGAAATATAAAATAATATGTAACATAAACATCAATTTAAACATGCGACAGCCAAATTTTATAAACCTGACTCGGGCGTTGAACTTGAGTACCTACAATTCCAATCCTAACTACTAGTGCGCCCACTAACTCACTTCAACTCTAGTCCACCGAACTTGGGCGAGTAACGAACTATCTTCAAGCAGAACGAATAAACTGCGTATTCTTCGAGTGTCCACTTGCTCTCGTGGGCACAGTTGTAGTATCCACATGTACAACACAAATCAGGCGACGGCCAGCTAAGATATCTCGGAGCGCAGTTTACTTAACAAATAACCCACATTTGAAGACATCTGCAAACTACTGTCACACTGGCTCAACATAATTCCGGGTTGGACGGTGTCGAGACAGCTCCTTTAATTAATATGTAAATAACATGGACAGACAGAATAGCTTAGTCGCTTTAGAAATGATATTCTGGTAAATTGTATGATTAGTAATTATTTTATCTCCACTGCTGAGTACATATTATCATTATTAGAAGCGTCTAAAGTATTCGTATTATAAATAAAACAATCACAAAACTTTTGTTAACCCATTTGTACAATAATTTCGGTAAGGAAAGTTTAAAACCCTCGTCTAATCCGACAAAACCCTGATACCTACGTGTGATTAAATAGTTTAATTAAATCTTTGAAATACCAACGAGCTTCGTATCTCGGCGAACTAACTTTCTCCCTCGACATACTCGTCACTTTCAGTTTGAAGTTGTATTTAACAAATATTCTGTATGAACCATTTCATTAAGAGATCGCCTCGGAATATTGACGAAGGACGATGAATAGTCGCGCTGGAAGGTCCAAAATCTTACCAATATTATACATACGAAAATTTCTGATGATGTATGGATGGATGTACAATATGTAAAGAAAACCCTGTCCAATCCGTGAAGGTATTGTTAGGTATCGATAACTGATTCTACTAATGCCTACAAAGACAGGCTAAACTTAAAAAAAATCCTCCTGAAAAAATAAATATCATTTCACAAAAGGAAGTAACTTTATACATGTACGGTGGGCAATATAAGCGCGGACGAAGGGGGGCCGGGCACGCGGCACGCGGTCGCATCGCTCATAATAGTACCGTCGAAAATGGTGTTGTTCGCGGAAAAAAAGATTATTTCAAATTTTTTGTTGCTATGATGACTATGTAAAATTTCATATTTAATTTGGCCATGTGTTTACCTAACCTTTATTATCTATATGAGTCGGACGGGGTTTTCTTTACATATTGTATATCTGTTATTTTTTCACGCAAAAAAGCAAGCAAGCTAGTGCGTTTTACCATCAACGATTGCATCACTGTTTACCATCAGGAGGGATTGCAGTCAAGCACTAGTTTATAACTAATTAAAAAAACAAAAAAAAAACTTCTGAACAGATTTGAATGAAATTTGGCACACAGATAGTTGTTTATAACCACGGGATCAAAACTGTGTCAAAACCAACGAGAGTGAGAAAATACATCCAAATCAGTCCAGTATTTCTTATATTATGTTTTCATATTAGTAGGATTATTGTTCCATATTTAAATAAAATCATAGTTTCGCGACGTAGCAAATCAGTTAAATGGTCACAAAACAGTTCTATCCTTTTATAAGTTACCTACACAACTTATGCATAAGAAGATAATCCAGTTCTAAGTTGAGTAATATTGAGTTAATTTTCCTTACTAGCCGCGGTCGGTGGCAATCTTGCAACATTTCCCGCCTCCCGCCTCCCGCCCCCCGCGTCCCGCCGCGCGATTGTGGCTCTTCAAATATTTGCGGAGCGCGTTGCTTTGCACCGCACTACAGCTCCATGTGAACCTTGCGCCCGCATTACTTCCTTACACTACGAAGATATAGACCTGTCACTAAAATGGTTTTGTTTTATTATATTTACTGTAGAAGGTACATTTATATAACTGAAGGATTTTAAATAGTATTTAAACGTTTTGAATGAAAATTAATAGGTACTGATTACTTCGTTTCATAAAAAGTTGATATTTTTAATTTTACGTGATTCAGCAAATAAATTTAATAGTTCTAAACTTGGGTCAGGCAATAGTAAACTTTAATAGACAAAATCACCATTTTTGCTGCACCCCACTAGCAAACTTTAATAAAAAGGCACTAAAATCAGCAATCCAGCGATAGTTTCAAGCGCTTTAAATTTAAACGTGATACGAATCGGCTGTTTTAAATGCACAAAACAAAAAAACCGATCCAAAAGAAATTCCAATATACAGGCTGCTTCGCTTTTATTTATTTTATTAGTGTTTTAAATAAAAAGTTATTTTGATATTTTTAGTTGTAATAATAGTTCTCTCTCTCTCTCGGGTTTATTTCGTTTTTATAGATTGTGGTAATTTATTGTGGTATTAATTTTTTTTGTGTTCGCCTGCCATAACAATTTCTAGTCTGAGGTACTATTAATTTAATATTATTGTTTTACCAGTTTCTCAAAGAATTCGTTTATGATCATATTAATTCTTTGAATTACAAACATGGGTAAATTATGTTCTTTTTTCATTTGTGTGTAGCGGGTGTTCTTAATATAATAATTGACAAGCAAATACTATGAAAGTCATAAATCTCCTACCACAAACAACCATTCCAAACAATCCTCGAACATGTACCTACATACACCAATACCTCACTACACACTACAAGATTATCACTCGTCCGCTATCCCCGTGGGTGTAGTAGTGACGACGAAGTCATTACAACAGACATTGTGTCCACATGGCTCGATAACACCTAGTAATCATATCTCGATCGCAAACCTCCTGCTGGGCACAATAATCATGGCTGCCAACCCCTCAATATAAGCTAAGTCGATCCGTAGAATGTTGGATGAAAAAGTGATTACAAAAAATTTCGGAAGTCGGTATCAAAAACAAATGTACAAAAACAAAAGACACCTGCTTCCGAAATTAGTTATTTTTCACTTTGTAGTGTTTTTTGGAAGTCGGTTTTCTTTTTGTAAAAATGTTAGTTTACATTTTTTAGTTGTGAAAAGTACTGTTTAGCTGCATCCGGTCAGACTAGACGCTGACGCTATAATAGGTGGGAAAATGTCTGTAAGCAAACGACGTAATTTTGTTTACTTTAAGTTTTACTCGTAATTTTGGTTTAAAACCGACACCTAAAATGAAAGTATGAACAATACTAGACATGGCTCGATTACGCAGCTTAAATTCAGTAGGTATAAAAGGCACGACGTAGTTTTGATTTTCAAAACTTTACAGTCGCTTTTAATAAAAATAAGGGTAACAACTTACTAATGTCATTAGGTGCGCACTATCAACAGTGAATTTCTTTCGGCTGAAAATATGATGATGAATTTTTGTTGGCTACCAAGTAGGTACAAGAACTCACAAAGATTGGCTATTAAAGTCCTAATGAATTGGTCACTCAGTGTCTTTCATTTGGTTTTCGTCTACTTTCATTTTAAATCTTGCTTTTCACCGTTCTTGTACAAAAAGACCATCATTGAGACTAAAGCGATGTAAAAATAGCATTTCATGCTTCAGGGACATTTATTTTTTGTTTTTAACTGTTATCTAAAAGCCTACAAAAAGAAAAAGTCTTTCTTCAGAAGTACAGTAAGTAATAAATAAAGACTCGACTTATTACTGTTTCATAAAAACTAGAAAAATTGTTTTTGAAAAACGCAATTAGAAGCTGTTATTACTACCAACTAATAGCGACTATCTTGTTAGAATGCTTTGCGGTTACAAAAGAAATTAGGAAAAGACATCTTCTCCTTGTAACCTTTTACCACCTGTGTATGTTACGACAGTTGAATATTAATATTTTACATAGAGTGAGTGCTTACCTGACCTCCACAACCCAGTTGCCGGGTATACTTTACCCTCGGTAAGACTGTTTGTCAGATTTACAACAAATCAGATTTACAAACCGTCCGAAACGACTGTTAACGAGTTACAATTCACAGCCGGGACTAGAGGCGCCAAAAATATTGGCGCGAAATGTTTAAAATGTTTCCCTAATTGCAAATTCTCTTTTATTATAATTAGTGATAGTAATTTATTTAATATTGTAATGGATTATTTCAGTTTATTGCAATCGTAGTGAAAAGTAGGGTGTTACACACGACTTTAGAAATCCATCCTAACTCGGTTTCTATTTACTCACATGCCAAAGCTTGGGAATAAAACTATTCCGTTTATATCGGCGCATGATCACGCATATATTTGCACCAATTTATTACTTCAATACACAGTACACAATATTTAAAAGGTTACAAAGAAAACTCAATTCCTAAATTCAGGGAGTTTATTCCACGAGTAGAGAATCAAGAATGGTCCCCTTCTATTATAACAATTTTTATTCACAAAACTACCGTAAAATAGATTTTATATAAAACAAGCGGATAATATGACATATTATTCGCGCAAACTAAAACGTATGTGTCAAGATATATTCTTAATACTAAAATAGAAACTACATGCAATTAACCGAAAATTAGAACATTACACCCATACCCATATATGTATTATATAATGGCTCATTTTAGCCCTCGCATTAGCTACAATTATTACCAAAAACTTAAAAAAACTTAAGAAAACTATAAATTTTTTGATATAACACCATAATGTATACTATGTATAACAATAGATGCATGATCATGGTTACAGTCAAGCTAACAATAACTTACGTTACTAAATTAAAACTACGGAGACAAGGGCACATAAAAAGTTATATTGTCTTGTCTGTTCTTATGAAATAATGCGAAATAGCTCCTTTGTTTAACTTCAACCCTTTCACTCCATCGCAAATATTTCCATCTCTTTCCCTCGTGTAGACTAAAACCGGTGCTACGATGTACATTAATTAATCTTCCTTTTAAAACAAATGTTGTGGAATGGTCCAGTGATCAACTCACAATCGTCCGCCATTATGTGAAATTACTTTAATGAGTGCGGTTTTTGACTAACAGCGGGTGATGCGGGTATAATAATATAATAAATAACCCACACCAACATAATCGGTTAAATTTGTTCATTTTTTTTAAGTTTGCATATTCAATCGACACATAACTATTATTCGTGGAATGAAGTAGATCCTGGAATACTTGGGCAAAATGCTCAATATCCTCAAGAGAGCTTCCCAACTACTTAGTCCACTTAAAACAGTGTCCAAGGAGTTTCTTGCCCGTTCTTCTAGATAGGTACCTACTCTTTGGAATGGGCGACTAGCTTCATCTTACTGACTGACCGACCTTCTGACAATTCAAAAGTGGCTGTAATTGGTTTATTTGAAATAAATGCTTTGATTTTGAACAACAAGTGGGTCTAAAGATGAACATGGATAAGACGAAAATCATGTCCAACCCCCATGTCGTACCCACTCCAGTTCTAGTTTGTTGACGAGTACACATAAGATGTACCTGGGAGAAACAGTCCAACTAGGTAGGTGCAACTTCTAGAGAGAGGTATCTCGTCGAATCGTCGATCCAGCAGGCTGGGCAGCGTCCGAAAAGCTACGCTACATCTTCTCGTCGCCCAAGATACCACAGTGTCTCAAGACTAAACTCTTTAATCAATGTGTGTTGCCAATGAAGACAAACGGAACTGAAACCTAGTCGCTTACAATGGGCCTCATACGAAGGCTCAAGGTCACGCACAGGGCGATGGTAAGAGGGAGTTTCTCTGCGCGATTGAATCATAAATGAGGAGATCTGTAGAAGAGCCAAAGTCACCGATATACATAGCTCTTAGAGTAGCTAAAATTAAGTGGCAGTGGGCGAGGCACATTGCTTGTAGAACCGATGGTATAAGGATAGAATAAGGTTCTAGAGTGGCGGCCACGTACCGGGAGACGTAGGGAGGCCCCCAACAAGGTGGACCGCTGACCTAGTGAAGGTCTCGGGAAGCCAATGGGACCGTTCATTGTAGATAGCCTTGGGGGAGCCCTTTGTCCAGCTGTGGACCTCTAAAGGCTAAAAAATAAGAAATGCAGTGAAATTATCGTTTGATGATTTTGCATGAAAGAAATGTCAAAAAATAAAAATAGCAATACGATTTGTGTAGTTGTTCTGGGTCTGGCTGTTTCTGTTTGTGATATTAAATGTTTGTAAACACACCCACGATACAGGAGTAATTCTTAGTGTTTGGTAACGTATTAAATATATATATACATATTATATTATTCTTCTGTTAAAATTATCTGACGTTGGAGAAATCAACCCTAGGTAAGGGTATTATTCTGATACCTACGTAAGGTAAATAGAATGCCAAGATTAAAATTACATTCGGTCGGATGGAGTCGAACTCGCGCATCGACGGTTCCGTAAAAAAATCTAGGTATGTAAATAGTAGACAGAGTAGTAAATAGGGATATGTGACGTAGCTTCTTGGCAAATCTCATGATTCTAGGTCAATGGGAAGTTCACTCTATATTTCGATTCCCTTACAGGTGTTTATGACATACATGAAGAATAATTTTTAACAACTTTATAACTTCGAGCGTTTGTGAAAAAAGGGTTTTGACAGAATACGGAACCACAAAAAGTTAAATGTCACTTTAAAAAAAAATTAGTGATATTGTATTGTCCAATAAACGACTTTTATATTTATATCACATCACAGCTGTATCAATGTGTGCGACAAGAGCGCTGGTGTCGCAATGAAAAATGTCCACCATCTTGGAATATAAACGACTTTTATATTTATATCACATCACAGCTGTATCAATGTGTGAGACAAGAGCGCTGGTGTCGCAATGAAAAATGTCCACCATCTTGGAATATAAACGACTTTTATATTTATATCACATCACAGCTGTATCAATGTGTGCGACAAGAGCGCTGGTGTCGCAATGAAAAATGTCCACCATCTTGGAATATAAACGACTTTTATATTTATATCACATCACAGCTGTATCAATGTGTGGACAAGAGCGCTGGTGTCGCAATGAAAAATGTCCACCATCTTGGAATATAAACGACTTTTATATTTATATCACATCACAGCTGTATCAATGTGTGAGACAAGAGCGCTGGTGTCGCAATGAAAAATGTCCACCATCTTGGAATATAAACGACTTTTATATTTATATCACATCACAGCTGTATCAATGTGTGAGACAAGAGCGCTGGTGTCGCAATGAAAAATGTCCACCATCTTGGAATATAAACGACTTTTATATTTATATCACATCACAGCTGTATCAATGTGTGAGACAAGAGCGCTGGTGTCGCAATGAAAAATGTCCACCATCTTGGAATATAAACGACTTTTATATTTATATCACATCACAGCTGTATCAATGTGTGCGACAAGAGCGCTGGTGTCGCAATGAAAAATGTCCACCATCTTGGAATATAAACGACTTTTATATTTATATCACATCACAGCTGTATCAATGTGTGAGACAAGAGCGCTGGTGTCGCAATGAAAAATGTCCACCATCTTGGAATATAACCGACTTTTATATTTATATCACATCACAGCTGTATCAATGTGTGCGACAAGAGCGCTGGTCGCAATGAAAAATGTCCACCATCTTGGAATATAAACGACTTTTATATTTATATCACATCACAGCTGTATCAATGTGTGCGACAAGAGCGCTGGTCGCAATGAAAAATGTCCACCATCTTGGAATATAAACGACTTTTATATTTATATCACATCACAGCTGTATCAATGTGTGCGACAAGAGCGCTGGTGTCGCAATGAAAAATGTCCACCATCTTGGAATATAATCTGTGGCAGCAATAACTGTCGCCGCGCCGATGCATCATGGCGGGTTATCGTGGTAGGAGCACGTTTTTGTGGTCAATACATCAGTAATAAAGCCGTATTTTGAGACCCTGTCCTTTATCTCTGTGATAAATTGAGGAAGAATAAGTTTTTGTTTCTGTAATAGATCGGGGATATCTTATAGCATGGGCTTAAGATGCATGGAATGTATATTATGAAACTATTTAATAAACACGTAGTAATAAAGCACTTTAACCTAATAATTATAATTTATTATGACAATTTGCCCTATGTACTTTGGTAAACCGGTTAAACCATCTTTTAAGCTTTTATATTATACCTAGGAGTATAGTTAAAAGAAGACGCATTACCTAGTCCGGTCTTAAATTCTGACATATATTTATGTAATCTATACTAATATTAAAAATGCGAAAATAACTCTGTATGTCTGTCTGTTACGCTTTCCCGCTTAAATCTCTCAACCGATTTTGATGAGTTTTGGCACAGCAATCTTTAGACCCTGAGAAAGGACATAGGCTACCTTTTATTTAAAAAAATGATATTTCCGGGGGAAATCTACAAAGCGCGATATAACCGAATTCCACGCGGGCGAAGCCGCGGTCGGAAAGCTAGTATGAAAAAGTTTATTCAAAATGACCTCCGCAATTTCTAATTTAGGCCTTCAACCTGCTCGGTCAGTCGTGTATCACAGCACGAACGAGGTCCATGTAAATGTCGACGGTTGCCTTGAGTGACTCCAAATAATAATGAGCAGGCCATTTCCTCCAAGTGTTGCCATTATATCTTGTAATCTAACGGACTTAAATATGGATCGGAGGAAGGCCAGTCTTCATACCAGATGAAGTCGATTTCACGCGCCGCCAACCAGTCTTGTCTTCGATCTATAAACTGTCGCCGAATCTTTCTGGAATACTCAGTATCTGTTATTGAACATGAAAACAGGTTCCACAAGGTTCGCCAGGACTGTATTAGATACACAACTGCACAAAAATGTAAATAAGAGACTCTTAATCATACCATGAGCGCGGATGGAAAAATGACCTCGTTGGATAGGTACGTGGAATACGGCTGGTCGCTTGTTCTTTACTACGTATATATGTGCGCATGTCGTTTTGTTTGTTGTAGCTCTCTTCTACGGCAAAATGTTTTTCATTGGAAAAAAGAATTTCCCGATATGTGTATTTTTCCCGCAAACCGCTTCAACAAAGCGGCACCTCTTTAGGTCTTAGGTCACTAGCGTTTAAACGACGTCCTGTTTTTAGGGTTCCGTAGCTAAATGCCAAAAAACGAAACCCTTATAGATTCATCATGTCTGTCTGTCCGTCGGTATGTCACAGGCATTTTTTTCCGAAACTATAAGAGCTATACTGTTGAAAGTTGGTAGGTTTTCTGTGAACAGCGTTAAGATTTTGATGCAAAAATAAAAAAATAATAATAAATAGTGTGGGCTCACTATACTTAGAATTGAAACTCAAAATGTTTTTTTCATCAAATACATACGTGTGGGGTATCTATGGATAGGTCCACAAAAATGATATCAAGGTTTCTAACATATTTTTTTTCTAAACCAAATACATAGTTTGCATGACAGACGCTTCCAAAGTGGATTAAAGTTGCCCCCGCCCCTAACTTAAAATGAAAATGAAAATTATAAAAAAAAACATGATGTACATTACTATAAAAACTACCAACGAAAATTGTTTTGAACGAGATCTAGTAGTACTTTTTTTTTAATACCTCGTGAATCGCAAGCCGCTTATTACCACGTAATCTTTTATACAAATAACCTAAATCCTTTAATTTAATCAATCAACTCTTTGTGCCTCAAAACCCAATTCTTCATTTAACAGCCTTTTCACCGTGGTACTGCTTAACCCCATCTGACCCTGAAAAATATACTTCTTGAACAGTTTGAGAAAGTGTGAAGGAAAATATTGATTAAAATAATATTGGCCGTCAACCCGCCATTTTTGATGCTTACGTGGAAAATACTGGTAGTCACATATTTAGTATTCCTGCTCAGAAACAGAACAAGTATAACGTGTGTAAACCCGCATAACGAGTGTTCAACTGGGACTCGCGGCGATTACGTCTACTCGCGCTGCTTACAGCTGGAAACTCTCTCTATAACCTATCAGTCCATATTATACTTTCATTTTGTCAGTCAGTTACCTTGAATGGCACAATGGATTTGGAAATTTAGTTTACCGATATCGATCATGACGAAGCAGTGCGCATGAAATAGACGTCCTCCGTGGCGCAACGGTGTACGTCCTCCGTGGCGCAACGGTGTACACGCCTGCCTGCGACGGGCCTCCGGGTTCGATCCCCGGCCAGGTCATGATGGAAAACGATCTTTCCCTGATTGGCGTGGGTCTTGGATGTTTATTTATATGTATCTATTATAAATATAGTATCGTTGAGTTAGTATCCCATAACACAGTAGTCCCCATCTTACTTTGGGGCTAGCTCAATCTGTGTGAACTGTCCTTATATCTTTATATATATAATTCTGCTGTACGTGTGTATGTCATTGAACTCCTCCTAAACGGCTTGACCGATTTTAATGAATTTTTCTGTATGCGTTTGAGTGGCGACCTGGATCGTTTAGATTCACAAATCAACCCGGCAGATGGCGCTAATCACTTGAAGAAGCATGTGATCTCGGAAACGGCCCTAACGATTTCGCTGAAAATGAATATGTGGTGGTTTTCGGGGACGAAAAATCGATCTAGCTCAGTCTTATGTCTGGGGAAGCGCATATTTTCGAGTTTTCTCTTTCGCAATATTTCACGCATAATATGGGCGCTAATTTCGCGCGGCTTGACATAGCGGCTGTAGCGTAGTCGATATTGGTATGGTCTACTCGCGATGGCTGGTGTTCCTCGGTTCAAACCCGGTCAATCACAAGTTTATTTTTTTGTTTTTAGACAAGTTTATAGTTTTTTTAATTTTTTTAGTTACTTAAAAATATAATTTAATTTAGTTACTTAAAAAGATGTTTTTTTTATTTAACTAAATTTGTACTTATGAACTAAAAGAGAAAAAAATAAATAGAAATAAATAATTGTTTAAGATTTTTTATTTTACTTAAAGAGACAGAAACAAGAGCCCTAGGGGTAGAGAGAGGTATGATATCTTTGTTACAAATGTAGATGACAATGCTTTCCATGGGTTTCTTCTTTCCATCCTAAATATGCTGTACGTGTGTACGTCACTGAATTCCTCCTAGGCTGGTCCGATTTGAATGAAGTCTATGTATATAAATGAAAGTCGTGTTAGTTACTATATTTATAACTCAAGAACCGCTTAACCAGTATGGCTCAAAATTGGTAGGGAGGTAGATAAGAACTGGGAGAAGGACATATCACATAGGATACTTTTTATCCCGTTCCCGCGGTTCCTGTCGTTCCCGTGTGACGTGACATAAGACATGGTTTAACAAAACGCAACTGACATGGAATAACAAAACAACTCAGTCAAAATATAAGTTAGCGGTTCATTTGTTAAAAATGGTACAAACACGCTCCTACACTACTCAGCATATTAAAAAAAGTCTTACCGGTTGAATGTTGATGCATTTATTTAAAGCAAGGAATATAAATGCTCTCTGCCGGTTAATTTTTTTTTAATAAAAGTCCCAAAGCAAACTTCAACTTCAAAATTTCTAATATTGTATAGCTGTGCCATTTACCACTTCACTACATACTATAAAACAAAGTTACTTTCTCTTTCCCTATGTTCCTTTGTATGATTAAATCTTTAAAACTGCGAAACAGATTTTGATGAGGTTTCTTTTAATAGATAGAGTAATTAAAAAGAAACGTTTATATGAAACACTATCCCTCGCCCACATGTGGGAGTCATGAGAGGAGGCATAACTCTGTTGCCGCGAAAAATCGCAGTACAGCGGACAGAGCTCCGGCGGGGTCTCATGGCGACATGGAAAGTGTGATTGTCGCAATCCAGCACTGAGCACGCCTCAATAGCGGCGGTAAGTCCTCTCTTTGAGGAGTAGCTAGAGAGGCGCCACGGCGTCCTCACCTTCCGACTGACGTAGGTCCTCACCGGACACGGCTGTTTCGGGAGGTTCCTGTTCCGTATAAGGCGGGAGGAAACGCCAGGGTGACCACTGTGTGCAGCGCCCTGAGGACACGGTGGAGCATAAGGTGGAGGTCTGCCCGGCTTGGATAGAGCACAGCCGTGTTCTCGTGGCGGCGATCGGCGGCGATCTCTCGCGTCCGACCCTGGTCCGGGCCATAGTCCGGAGCAAGAGTGCATGGCAAGCTTTCACCTCCTTCTGTGAAGCAGTGATGCTGGCAAAGGAGGAGGTGGAGCGGGTGAGGGAGCGGAAATCCCACTACACTCACGGCTCAAACCGCCGCAGGAAGCGCCCTGCTCGGGAGGCAACATCGGACTCCCAATCGCCGTAGGCGCGGGCTTGCGGGCGGCGAGGGATAGGCAGCTCGCCTCCTTGTAAGAACCAGGCCCGGGTTGACGGCCCATTGTGTTTCACATGTGCCTCAAAGGGACACCTTGCACAGCACAGCACCTTGCACTTGCTTGCAGGACACCTTGACGGTGTCCACGAGGACTGGTCCACAGGGTTACGGGTTGATTAAAAAAGAAACCATGGCACTGGCCGTTGCACAGGCAAGTGAAGGAACACGGGTGGGTTTTACTCAATAAAAGTCTGACACGCCCTTCCGCTCCGCCCAGAGCGGGAGAGATCACTTGATGATTTCCCATCCACAACAAAAAAAAAACTGAAGAAGAGCAAGAAATTGCACTTGAAGGCGCAGCCTTAGTATGGCTCGACTTCGTGCTTCTCACTCACCAGAGCAAAGGGAGGCAGCCCGTGAAATGGCTCGGTTGGCAATGCGAAATCGTCGAGCAAACCTCAGAGATCAAGCGCTAGATAATTTACGAAACACAAGAAGATATTCATCGAATACTGATTTGAATCGGGCAGCGTTTCAATACGCATATAATATAGCGCATTGGCGTTCGCATTGGGCCAATGGATGTTGTTTGCGAGTATTGTAGCACATTAAAGATTTCCGGAGAATCGCCAGGATTGTGCTCCCAAATAAAGAATCATTGAATAATAATATTCATTTATTTAAAATTATCCTAATTTAAAAAGTAGTCATGTGATATTGCCTTTAAGGCGGAACGAAGTTCGCCGGGTCAGCTAGTTTATTTATATAATTTTTACAATAAAATAATAAATGTATTAACAAATTGATATATTATCGCAATCCATTCTCTATCAGAAACAATCGCTTCCATTGCAGACCGAATGAAGAAGCATTACCAATTACAGCCCTCTGCAGACGTTGACAAACGACGAAAAAATAAAAGAAGCCCGGAGACGGCAATAAATAACGCTAATTGATCGAACGCTGTACTACCTACCAACTTGAATAATTATTGAAGAGTTATTATTGCGGACGTTTTTAGAAACTTTTTGTAAGTGTTACTATAATTAGGCAGAAATATATAATAATAATGTGACGTGATGACGTCGGGAGTGTGTCTCAGGGAATATTTGTGGGGAATATACGTCCGAACGGGGAATATAGGGCTGTTTGTGTATGTGAGTTTATATGTTTGTAAACGAACCCACGATACACGTACACGATACACGATACAGGAGAAATTTCTTGTGTGGGGCAACTTATTTAAAAAAAAAAGGAAATGAACAAAAAATTAAGAGCTTCATGGACACCTCTTTCCTTCTTTTCCTTTTGTTGACTTCTTTAGAGAAAAAAAAAGGTTTTGACTATTCGCTTTTGGACGAAGTTCTGATGACGATAAATTACCGGAAATTTATTATATGAAACAGCATTTATTATTATTGACATCTGTCGGGTATGATACAGGCCGAGGGAATCAATCAGGCATATTATCTCCGGGTGTTCTCTAAATGAGAAAGTTCTCTAAAGAAGAGTACATAGACACAAACCTCGTAGCCAGGTTAGTTCATCAGCAGCTTGTTATAAAATACAGCCTTGTGTAATCTAACGTGCCGTACTACATGTGCCCGAACCTCGTGAAAGTCGAGAATGATAAACAATCTATGTATGTATCTTGACTTGGCTCGCGAGGTTGTGTGGGATGTGGAATTAGCGATCTTTGTACTGATGGTCGTAACAGCCAATGGCTGAGTAGCCAAGAGGACCAACACCTCAGGAGGTTCTCGCTTTTGGATCAAGGCCTTGATTCAAAATTTAAGCATTGTAAGGAAGTACCTTTATCTGAAGCTGTGACCTGTGTTCTTGATAACGGTGAACTACTGTTACGTCTGTTACTTCTACTACTTTTTACATCTTTAAAGGTGTAAATAGAGAATATACTGTAATTAATTTATCTCAAACTCTTAATTGAGGCCTTATATTTACCGTTTATCATATGCATTGGTAATCTATGAAGTCACCGAGTAAATTAAAATTAAATAAATTTCAGTAACTTTCCAAATTAATGTAGATAAATTGGATGTAGAAGTTCCAGCAGAATAAACAATACTTTTCCAAAAGAACAAGCAATAATCCAAGCAAATGACATCGCAATATCTTAAAGACCTCAGTTAACAGCTATCTGCAGTGATCAGCCGTAGACCCCGCCTATGAGCACACTGCTCAGATCATCAGTCAGCGAGTGTGCTCGCCCGTATTTGCGGACACGCACCGCCGACTTCAACAGTTCGCTGCAATCTACTCGCGGTAATTATTTACTAACTGTACATTTTGGTGTTTATGTTTACAGACAGGATGGACAGGCTGATGGGAACGGAAGTGATGTATGCGTGTCTGTGTGTGTTTGTGATTATTGGTTGATAGGTAGGTTAAATTAGGAGGAGATTAAATTGAAGTAAAGGGAGCTTTTTAAACAAATCCATACTAATAATATAAATTCGGAAGTATCTCTGTCTGTCTGTCTGTCTATCCGGCTTTCACGTCAAAACTACTGAACCGATTGTAATGAAATTTGGTAGACAGATAGTCTAGAGCCTAAGAAAAGACATAGGCTATAAAACATCCCGCTATGACCAATAGGAGCAGAGCAGGAACAAAAAATGTTGCGAAAACGGGAACAAAGGCGGACGTACATATTGCTCTCATTATTTTAACAGGCGCTTATTTTATATCAACTGAACTCTTTCGGTTCGAAGCTTACGTGGGTGAAACCGCGGGGCATAGCTGGTATTGTATAACTTTTAATATTTTAAATGAGATAATTTGAAATATTACGTACGTTAAGCAGACAGAGGCCTTATTTAAAAAAATAGGTAGGTATTTAGGTGTGGTATGGGTTTTTTTTTTAAATAAGGCCTCTGTCTGCTTTTTATTGTGCTGTGAATAATGTGGCTGTTTTATTTATGCAGAACAAGCATTTTTTCCTTTACATTTTTTTTTTTATTATATCACCATTGACAGACGAACAAATAGCACCGCGCCTGCTTCCTTCGGGTTTGGTGGAGGTGTACGTCATTCCTGCAGAACACCCACACTTCGCCAGTATAGTTTAATTCTCATATAATACGGGGCGAAACTATTGCCATCAATCGGGCAAAAACTTAGATTGCAGTCTAGAATTGCTACTTCCAAAGTAAAACACTATAAGTAAATTGTACTCGACCAAGGAATCAACCCTAGGTATCGTATCGTACCCTAATATAAATGATTTATTTTCAGTAGGTTTGTGCAAACATTTTACAAGCCAATAAGTAGTGTAAGTTTATAAAAGTATATTCTAATGATCACACTTTACGTACTTCTGCCAGATGTTGAGTGTTGTGACTTTTATAAGGCAGAATAAATTTGATCGTAAAAGCAATCGTGCTTCTAAACCGCGAGGCGTGTGTATTTATTATTATTATCGCCTATTATACGAAAGCACAGTGAGTATTCATCACATTTAAAATTGATTAGACTTTTCAAATTGGACTGAATTTTATGAAACTAGCTTTCTCTTACGACTTTACTTGCGTAAAGCCCTGGAGATATGGCACGAGAATGTAATACTGGGGTAACAAAATGTTACATCTTTATCAAAGTGATGTTCTATCCATATGCCTTTCATTTAAATCCGTTCAGTAGTTAAAGCGTCAAAAGGAATCAGACTACAGACTTACTTCCGCATTCGTAATTTTGGGGGCGCATTCCTCAAAACATTGATATATACAATAAATCTTTTACTGGGAATAAATATTTGAATTATTTTCAGTCTCAACACACTAGAACTGTCACACTTGAATTTTATTCTACGGAAAAAAGATAAGTATTCGAAGGATATTCGAAACTTAAAAATATAAGTATTCGAAGGATATTCTAAACTTAAAAAGATAAGTATTCGAAGGATATTCGAAACTTAAAAATATAAGTATTCGAAGGATATTCGAAACTTAAAAAGATAAGTATTCTAACGATATTCGAAACTTAAAAATATAAGTATTCGAAGGATATTCGAAACTTAAAAAGATAAGTATTCTAAGGATATTCGAAACTTAAAAATATAAGTATTCGAAGGATATTCGAAACTTAAAAATATAAGTAGGTATTCGAAGGATATTCGAAACCTAAAAAGTTCACAATCTAGTCGTAGTCTCATCTTGGCGACAAACAAATGTGAAAAAATTGTGAATACGTAGGATTTATTGACAGATTGAGTACGAGATGAGATTGAGAATTTTCTAAAATTACTAGAATTGTCTCAGTGACTTATAAGCAATAAATATGTATGTATGATCTGCCAAATAGTTTAACGGTAAGTTATTTTGCAGGTAGTATTGCAAGCCTATTATTAAAGATAATTGATTTGATTGTTTGTTTGTTCCGCTTTCACGCTTTAACTACCTACTGAACCGATTGCTTTGAAATTTTGTAGATGTAAAGTTAGAAATCCGGATTAAATAATAGGGTACTGTTTATCCCGGAAAAAAATGATATTCTCGAAGGAAATATAAAAAGCGCGATATAACCGAATACCATGCGGGCGAAGCCGCGGGCGGAAAGCTAGTAAATAATAAATAAATAGTTCGTTTATAATACGTAAACCTAACACCAGCACTGAACAAGCCGTGTCGCGCACAGCGGTCCGCCGAGTGGATGCAGATCGAGCCAATAAAGCATTTGATTTTATTTATTTATGATAACATGACGCCTTGCGATGGTTTTAAACATTATCTAAATTAACACATAAAAAATTATACATTATAAAACAGCATTTCATATGCAAATAGTCAATATTCAATTTTAATTTTATTTCTCAAACTCAAACGCATTTATTGCGAAAATGGGTAATTCCGATAATTAAGATTGACACATAAAACAGTTTGACATATAAAAGAGGGAAAAATGTGTTATAGAAATAATAAATGTAGGGAAATTTTGTCATGGACAGGTCAATTCAGAATTTATAAATATATCAAATAATAATTAATGATTAAAACACGTGAACTCAACTAGTAAAATACAAAATACAATATCTCATATTATAAGATTGCATGTCAATGTTTAAATTCGTTTACACTGTAAAAAGCCTTTTCCATGAGAATTTTTATAAACTTTATGTTTAAATATATTTCTGCTTATCATCATCATCAGCCCCTACTTGTCCACTGCTGGACATTGACCTCCTTCATGGCACGCCAACAAACTCAATCCTGAGCAGTTCTGCTTATGCTTTCTAATAATTGTTTCCAATTAAATATTTAGCTAAATAATTAAAATGAATTGGGATAATTAGCAATAATTTTTGTTGCTGACTGATAGAGACTTGGGATTTGACCGTTTATAGCAGGAAGGATCTCGTCCAGTACACTTTCACATATTGAAGAAGTGTTTACCAATAGCATAGAGTGCTACAGCTCTATTCGTGTGGTGCTACGGCGTAGCTCAGACACTGCTACGGCGTAGCGGAGGCACATGCCATAAAAGTATAGTGTAATCGTAATCAGCCTATAACGTTAACTCTGCTGGGTCACAGGCGTCCTCTCGGCGAGTGGCCGTGATCGCACAAGACGGGCGGTTTCCTGCCGTTTTGAGAGCTCTGGTGAAGAAATTTATATAAAGTGCCAGCTTGGGCTCAAGCCCTCGAACGACAGCTCACAATGCATCAAACAAATTTACGTTGTACAGAAGAAGTACATGCCCTTACATTTTCCAGCGGATCGTTCATCAAATTTTATTCCGCCAACCTAAAGACAGTAAGTAACAATTCGGTTTACATCTTTTATTACGGTAACTAACTACATACCTACGTCTGTTTTGCGAACTGTGAATACATTCCGTTTCCTTCTTCACTCTCCTGGGAGAGGCAGGCTGTCAGTTAATATTATACTCGCCATTATTCGTCAAGGAAGATATTTGTCAAGTTGTTTAGTTAATATATTATTTTATTTTGGGCAGATACCTACCTACAGTACTTTTAGTTGATTTCAGAAAACAGCGACATAATACCTTTCGTTCTCCACTTGGAAGTGCTTGAAACGTCACTAATATTGAAGACATAGCTTCAACATTATAAAGCAGGTCTACCTCGACGGAACTGCAGCAGGATGCTGAAGTGGAGCTATATCGCTAACCATGCTCCACCTTATTTCCTTGCCCTTTTGCCTCGCCAGAAACATGTTGTTGAACTGTCCCTGTGTTGCCACCGCCCAATGACAAGGTGACAGTAGTGTACTTTTGAGCCCAGAACATCTGAAATATAATATTGAGCTAGTTTTTGTGGGAAAATCCATCTGGTTCTTTCAAAAAATATTGGCAAAGCATAACTGACAAATACCTAGTGAGGCATCTTTTTATTATAAGTATGAAAATAATACAGAGTTTATATTTGTTACTCACAATTTTGAATGCTTTTATAACTCAAAATAAATAATCCACTCAAATAAAAGTATGTCGTCCCTGCCTCAGCCCATTAACCATCCTCTTTCGTATGTAAATGTTTGTAAAGGACACTCGGCCGGTACCTCTGATATAACATTCAGGGTCCGCCGAGACCTGACCACTTGTATCGGTCCTGAGTGCACACGATGTGGATCACTAAGATCTTCAACAAACATTATGATCAATGTATGAGTCCTTACCGAGTGAATCAGTTGCCTGATTCACTCGGTATTAACAGCTTGAGAATATATTCACATTTCGTTGCTATGTTTCAGTAATATTATTATGTCTATAATAATATTAATATTATAGTTATATTTCACTAACTTAATAACTGTTTCAATAACTATAATATTATATATATGTGATAAATCTATACTAATATATAAAGCTGAAGAGTTTAATTGTATGTTTGTTTGTTTGTTCGCGCTAATCTCAGAAACTACTGGTCCGATTTGAAACATTCTTTTTGCGTTGGATAGCCCATCAATCCAGGAAGGCTTTAGGCTATATAACATCACGCTGCGACCAATAGGAGCAGAGCATAATTAATTCCACGCGAACGAAGTCGCTGGCGGCTGCTAGTATTATTATATTCACATTTAGCTACTTGTGCAAGTAATTTGTTTACATTGCAGTTTTTTTTGTTTAAGCATTATAAACTAGTGCTTGACCGCAATCTCGCCTGATGGTAAGCGGAGATGCAATCGTTGATGGTAAAGCGCGCTAGTTTATTTAGCCCATTCACTAAAAAAAAACTCAGTGAATAATAAGGAAGACGGCAGTTAAGTGTGGTGATGCAATGTTAAACCTAACAACAGCAGTGTAGGTACAGTTTACAAACACACATAATACATAAATTATTACTATCTACTTTGATTTTAAAACAATTAACTTCTTTATTGTTCAAAAATCAAACTGTTAGTTTAATGTCTACAAAATTCTCAACTAAAACACTACACAATACTTTATTTACAAAACTGTTTCTCAGTTAGGAATTCACTAATCCAATCCATACTAATATTATAAATGCGAAAGTAACTCTGTCTGTCTGTCTGTTACGCTTTCCCGCTTAAACCTCTTAACTGATTTTGATGAAATTTGGCAGAGACAATCTTTAGACAATGGGAAAGGACATTGATATATTTGACAATGAAATGAAACCAAGCGAGATTCAATGCAGACTGGTTTAATAAAATGGAACACGTGTCGATACGTACAGCGACTAGGTACACAGATTATATAACTAATACAGATATTCTCTATAGTAGTACTTAACGTTAATTAGTAGGTCTCGTACACAACAGACATAGGCTACCTTTTATTGAAAAATTTGATATCCTCTAGGGAAAATTAAAATGCCGAATAACCGAATTCTACGCGGGCGAAGCCGCGGGTGGAAACACAGTTTTACATAATATGCTTTAAAAAACTTCGGAACCTTTTTGAGCAATGAAAGTGGCAATTCTTGCTGTTGCTTCGGTAGATTATTATAAATGTCCAGAGCTATGCAGTAGACACTCCTACACATTAGTGTCGTTGTGGCGGGATATGGAGATAACAATCATGTGCTGATTATTGTCTCATCTATTGCGTTAGTCTGCTACAGATAGACGTTAAAAACGTAATTCGAGATCCATTTTGTAAATGATGGCGAAACAAGCATCAAAATCCGTTGCGGAGTAGGTAATTAAAGAACAACACAGTCACATCAAGACACGAGTAGCTACTTTTATTTATATTATGTAATTGTAATTTGTAATATTATTTTGTAAATGTACTAGTCTCTGTCCTCGCTTTCGCCCGTGTGAAAGTTTTTTTCCCCCGCCCCGCCCCATCGCGTCACTTCGCCTTCCTATACTTTTACTTAGTTTCGCGCCTAGCGTTCGTTCTGACTTTCGTCATTTTATTTTTAACCCTTGCGTATGTTCAACAGCCTTTAGCGTTTTCCGAGACTTAAAACCAAATGCAGAAAGATTTTTTCTAATCACAGATTACTGCGTTCAAACAAACTAACATAAAACAAAGACTCTTTTTCAAAGGAGTTTCAAAGGGGTATCTTTGTTCAATGAACCTTAGGAGGTTTGTTATTAGTATCCATATAACGCGTGACTGGTTAATTTTTAATATTGCGATCTGTTTTGTAGGAGTATCAATTGGTCGTAAAATACTCAATTTTTTTGAAGTCGATCGGTATTCGGATAAATTATGATTTTTTATTAAGATCAGATCACATCATGGAGCAAGTGGTGACCGGAGTTGCGTTTGACATAGCGAGCGACCGTTAGCGCAGGCATTCTTTGCTCAAGCTTTGATCGTGTGTGTTGGTCATACTCAAACCCAGTGGCTCTTATCTGTTTTAATCTGAGATTATCATTGTAATCCCTTAAATTTAAATTGATCTAAGTGTCTGTACAGTTAAAATAATGAGAAACGAACATCACACTATAGTCAGTTTTCAACGTTTTCTCGAAATACCGCCCATGATAGATGCTCATGCGGATGAGAATACACCTCAGCTATCCAGAACTTCGGCCCTGCCTCCTGTGTTTCTCCACATATACATATTATTAAATATGGAAAAAGGAGCATTTTTCCTTAAAAAAAAATTATACTGAATTGTAGTCTTGTATCTTTTCTCTATCTATCAACATGGATAGGAATAAGAAAAGGTCAAGGTAATGGATAAAACATTAGCCTGGCAGTAAGGTATCTGCATGGCTGTCTACCAGGTGGCACCTGACGTTCATTTAAATACGACTGCCCGTGACCTATAATAAACAAGTGCGCTGGATTTTATACTAACGATGATGAAAACTAAGTGTCTTTTTATAAGACAATGAACTATTTAGAACATTTTTATTCTGACATGCTCTCAGAAAAAAACTGTTCCAAATAATATTTCGTATATAGTCAACAGAAAATGCATACAACCCTAAACCAACAGAAACGTACAAAAACAGAACGGTCATTTGTGACAATCTGTCAATTTTAGTTCCTGGGACGTTCGAACTGGGCGATTTGAATTGGCACAAAAAACAACAGTTATTTTTTAGAGTACCTATATTACGACCAACGTACTAGTATAATATAGGTTGGTAATCACTACCCATGAAGACAATTATTCGCGATTCATTAGCGAAGTAAGTCCTAACAACATACACTTGGCATCGAAGGTCTTTTATTTGTTGTGACAGGCAACCCGCTATGTGGTTTTAACGTTTTATCTGTTGGGACGCAGCCACTTGTCCGGTTGTCCGACTGTCCGACCGGCCCGGACAGTGGCCGGCGGCGATAAAACACACCGGTCATCGCTAACCGGACATTTCATTCCGGTGAAAAGTTAAATTACTAAGTGTACGTATGAAAACAGAATGGGAACATCTCTATTATGCGAATGTTATGGGACGTTCACTAAAAGGCACCAACACTTTTGACGTGACGTATCTCATCTCACAATCATAGTTTGGGTTAGGTATTATATACGTAAACGAGTTTATTATGAACGAAGTTGTATGCCGAACATTAACTTCACATAATGTTGCATATCCTACAACAGGCTGAACGAATAATGTGCTATCCTCTGTACTCTGTAGGATTGAGCAATAGTATTAGCTTTCCTATAGAGCTGGCTCTAACTACACCAACTCACTGCAGACGTCATGCTTTCCTGCCAACTAGAAATAGGTCGTTCAACGACAAATTTCCCTGTACCAATATTATAAAACACCACTACATAGTTAAACTGACTAAAATATTGATTGTATAGTTCTGTTTCTCATCACTGTATATTTAACAAGACAATATTTAATGTGATGGGTCTCTAACGTACAAACGTGACGAATACACGACAAGGGAGTTTATAATGAAGTCAGTTATTGTGTTCTGGCGCGAGGCAGATGTAAACAAATTATTGTTTGCCAACTATATTTGTGTTTGAGTTGCCTACATATTATATTATGTATTTACATAAGTAGAGAATTTGCATACAATCCTAGTTACAATCATTAAGGGAATCTCGTGTGGCATCGAGAACTGGGCCAAGGATATTGTTTTGTGCTATAAATGTTTATTTTTGTTAACATAGCAAGGATGATTTACTAATGACTATAGATTTACTACTGTATTTGAAAAAGTTTTTTTTTGGATCTCGCCTGAAAATTCTATAAGCTAAGGTATCATACTGTTATGAATACACCTTATGTCAAAGGCACAAGATCCACTATTGCGTAATATGTCTTATATAACTTTTAAGCCTTATATCTTGAGACCTAGGCATTGTAGGGATACGAACAAAAAATGCATTGCTAGGTCTGTGGTGACTTATCTAACAGCATACGTTTGATTGATACTAACAGCGAAAGGTCAACATCAATATTACCAGAAACTCGTCCCCTGTGAAGTACCTGTTGGAATGTAAACAGAACGTACTCGAAATTAAGCGCTATTATTATTACTTCTAGACAAATCTGGAATGCTTGTGTATAAAAAGGCGGTGTGACTCAGTGGATGAATCAGTCAGCATTTGACTTTTGAAGCGATAAGTAAAAAGCGATAATTGAGAACATCTATGTACAGCGACAACTGCAACGAGAACTTTGAGGACTACGTCGGGTGACTTCTGTAGTGTCGTTGTATGTTTCTAGTCCCAAAAAAACGTTTCAATCTAATTCTTATTTAAGTGACAATGTGTCAATGTGGCAACGTTGAAAAACACATCAATCTTATTCTTATTTAGGTGACAATATATCAAGTAATCAAGTAAAAGCTTATAGCACCAAATGATGTCGTTAGAAGTAAATAGATAGTGTGTTAAAGTGACCAGTGTATACGGTATACAGCACGACCTCGGGCGGCATCGTTCATCACATAAAGTCTCTTTATGAGCATGTTCTATTAAATTGGATGCGATAGCACTTAATACTGTGATGAATTGGTTGTAGGTTGTCACGAAGCTTATGTGTTATTGGTGGCGCTATGCCGTTATTCGGGTGAGGAAAAATATCATCGATTTAGTGGACTATGTTTTTGTTATTAATATGACTGCATGATTATTTTTTTGTAATTGGCGCACCCTTGGGATTTGATCAGTAAAGTGGGTGCGTTTACAAACAATTAAAAACATAAACATAAACACCCAGACCCGAAGCAACTACTTGAAGCTCAAATTAATATTTGTTCCGTGCAGGAATCGAACCCGCGACACGCAGCATAGCGGTCAATCGCTTAACCACTGCCCCAACCGTGCAGTCAAACCTCGTCTAACTGCATTGCGCTTGCATATCTGACAAGACAATGGATCCAGGATGAAGGATTATCATGGAGCAAAAGGTCAAGGATAGGTCACAAGGACGCGTTTAAAGGTCACTTACATTTAGTCTCGCCACCGAAATTCTGCAGCTGGATATTTACGGCACTCCTCACGCACATGGTTCTCAATAAGTACTGTGTATTATTTAGCAATACTTATCTAAAAGAGTATAAAAATACGAATTCACTTGAGTGACCAGGGTGTTCCAAGGCGAACAGAGATACGGTTGCCTCCATTGATATAATATTAAACACATATGATATGCTCTAACAAATTAACCGAAATAAATGTGCCGATCGGAGCAGCAGCACACACATGCAAATTTTTTATTCTGCGTACATTTCACACGTTGGTACAGTGTTTTTTTTTATATCCATACTTCCATACTAATATTATAAATGCGAAAGTAACTCTGTCTGTCTGTCTGTCGGTCTGTCTGTCTGTCTGTCTGTCTGTCTGTCTGTCTGTTACGCTTTCCCGCTTAAACCTCTCAACCGATTTTGATGAAATTTGGCACAGACAATCTTTAGACCCTGAGAAAGAACATAGGCTACCTTTTATCCCGGAAAAATTTGATGTTCCCGAAGGAAATCTAAAAGCGCGATATAACCGAACTCCACGCGGGCGAAGCCGCGGGCGGAAAGCTAGTATATTATAAACCAGCGCTTGACCGCAATCCCGCCCGATGGCAAGCAGTGACGCAATCGTTGATGGTAAAGCGCACTAGTTTATTAAGAGCCTATTCACTCTAGCCTTGAAGACACTCAAATTGTAGTCCGACGGAAACACCGCCACTGGCAAATTATTCCAGTCCCTCGATGTACGCGGTATAAAGGAGGAGGCGAAACGCTTCGTCCGGATCGTAGTGGTGTTAACAACGTAAGGGTGGAAACCAGCCGTACGACGGGTCGACCGCTGGTGGAACGGAGATGGGGGAATTAAATCATGCAATTCCATCGCACACTCCCCGAAATGCATCCTATAGAACACCGAAAGGCTGGCTACTCTACGCCTGTGCTCTAGGCTTTGGAGACCAACTCGAGTTAGATCAAGGTCACCAATCAGCCTCTTTGCACGTCTCTCCACTGAATCCAAAGTGGCCAGGTGACACTTGGCAGCACCAGCCCAAATGTGGCTGCAGTACTCCACACACGAACGGACCTGTGCTTTGTATAACATTAGAAGCTGCCCAGGTGTGAAGTACTGCCGGACCTTTGCAATAACGCCAAGTTTCCTGGCAGCCACCTTAGTCTTGGACTCAATGAACCGCCCAAAGTTAAGGTCCGAGGAAATCTCAACTCCCAAAAGCTGAAGGCGGTCGGAACACTCCAAGGACACATTCCGAAAAGTAGGAGCCAAGGTGAACGGGCTCCTTTTGGCGGTGAAAAGACACGCCTGTGTTTTGGCGGCATTGAATGCTACAAGATTGGCATTGCCCCATTCGGAGACTGCCTGCAGTGCAACACTCGTTCGCTCAACCATGGCCTCTCTTTCGGACCGGATTGATTCCCTACTAGCCCGAGCACCCGGCAGGTATCTCTCTACAACTGTGCTGTCATCTGCATACCCATAGATACCGGGCATCAGCAGATCGTTAATATGCAGCAGGAACAGAGTTGCAGAGAGAACAGACCCCTGAGGAACACCGGCATTAGTTGACATGGGCTCAGAAGAGCATCCATCGACAACAACTCGGAGGGATCGTTCAGTCAGGAAGTCTTTTACCCAGCCAGTCAGGCTAGGGGAAATGCCGTACGCTGGAAGCTTACTCAAAAGACCAGCGTGCCATACCCGGTCGAAGGCCTTCGAGACATCAAGGGAGACAGCAATCGCTTCCCCATTCTTCTCGAGGGCCTCGCCCCACAAGTGAGTGGCATACACTAGTAGGTCCCCAGTTGACGATTGCGGCGAAACCCGTACTGTCGGTCACTGAGGAGATCGTTACCTTCCAGGTATGCCAAGAGGCGCGAGTTCAATACGCGCTCCATAATTTTGCAAAGTATGGAGGTGATCGAAATCGGCCGATAGTTGGCAGGATCGGCACGACTACCCTTCTTGGGCACGGGCTGCACGTTAGCAAGCTTCCAGGACTTGGGCACAATACCAGTCCTAAATGAGAGGCGATACAAGCGCGTCAATACAGGAGACAACTCGGGCGCACAAGCTTTAAGAACAATCGCTGGTATACCATCCGGACCACTAGCCTTATTCACGTCCAGACGACACAGTACTCTCAGAACCTCCTTGTTCCTAATGCGAACCTCAGGCATTGAGGCTCCGCAATGAGGTAAAATAGTGTGAGTGAGATGGGGCACAATCTAAAGCATAGAGAAGAAAAAGATGGCTAGTGTTTGTCGTTTATTTTTACGAGTGTATCGAGAGTGACTAAGGCAAGAGATTAGAATTATAATCTTTTGTACGCTTCAAATTCAATGCGCTAGTGACTTATCTACCTTAGTTTAATCCGTACTATAATATTATAAATGCGAAAGTAACTCTGTCTGTCTGTCTGTCGGTCTGTTTGTCTGTCTGTCCTCCTGTCTGTCTGTCTGTCTGTTACGCTTTCCCGCTTAAACCTCTCAACCGATTTTGATGAAATTTGGCACAGACAATCTTTAGACCCTGAGAAAGAACATAGGCTACCTTTTATCCCGGAAAAATTTGATGTTCCCGAGGGAAATCTAAAAAGCGCGATATAACCGAACTCCACGCGGGCGAAGCCGCGGGCGGAAAGCTAATATTATATGAATGGTTGCCTCCATACGCCACTATAGCTTTTGTTTCTAAATATTTCTAAAAATACCACCAGATGGCAACCACAACTGTAAAAGGTATTTCGTCATTTTTACCCGACTACGGCAAAGCAAAAGGAGGGTTATGATTTTGACAGGCTATGTATGTATGTATGTTTGTATGTATGTATGTATGTATGTATGTATGTATGTATGTATGTATGTTCATCTGTTCCCTCGTAACTTCTAAACTACTTATCAGAATTCGACAAATGACATATCATTAAAAGCGTCTTAATTGTCCGCCGGTTATAGGCTTTAAGAGGTTTCACAAAATCTAATGTGGCGCCCTCTAGCGAACAAAACATACAGAGTAAAAAAATAAAGTTAAGTTAAATATGCCGTGTTTGGTATCATTTGAATATATATATATTGCTAGCATTTGCTTGTGACTTTATCTGTATTCATGGGCTGGTTGCATATAATTCACATCTTTTCATTCATAGCTTCTTTACTACTTATCAGAATAAGACCACTGCAGTACCATTAGAAGGGCCTTGATATTCTGTTAGTTATAAGCTATAAAGCTTGTCACCAAATTTAGTATTGCGCCCTCTAGCGGACAAAAAGTTCTATGTTAATATAAAATTAAAATAAATATACCGTGTTTGGTATCACGTGAAAGAGCTTCACGAGTACTTTATGTTTGTACATAATTACAAGAATGCTTTAATGATGTTAAATATGAGCGATAAGAGTAAAGTGCGGGTCACACGGGGAAAGGCGTAGTCACACGTTTTCAAGGTGCTACGGTAGGTAGATATATGTAACGTGTGACTACGCGTTTCCAAACAGGAAAATTTATCTCTACATAGTGAATATTGCATACTTCAGAATAGTATTGTATGACATTATTGACAATTTATAACGAAGGCATCTTGGTAGAGTCTACTGTGTCCATTTACTTGCAACTACATTAGCAACTTTGTTCAGTTGAGTATTCTGAAAATCTTGTTTTAAACTTTTTCAGCGTCGTTTTTGTCGTAGTTGGGTTTTAGTTTTTTACTTTTTAATGAAAAATGGTGTATTTAGGTAAATATACAACACACTAAAACATTTTACAAAATTGTCAGTTAGTAGACGTATCCACATTATTTGTCCTCGGCATTTTGTTCAAGTTCAGGTATATAAGCGCGGTCATTTACGATCTCTAGTCATCAGTCGAACAGAAAATGTGCACATATGCACCTCTTCTTGAGAAAGTATTTTGATTTGCAAGGGATTAACATTCCAAATATTTAATAAAAAATAATAAGTAAAATATGAAACTCAACAGTTACAAACAAAACTATTTTATATACTATTGATAGTTCTAATACAATAAAACATAGTATTATAAAAACCGCCGCGGCTGGGATCAGTGCGGCCGGGATCAGTGCGGCCGGGTACAGTCAAAAAAGACTAATGCTAGAGATTAGATGTTTTAATCCAATATAACATGAGTCAAGGTAGTGCTCTGGGTTAATTATTCCACGAATACCTATTTAGTCACCCTTTAAATGTCGAAGAGCAACCCTGAGCAAGGCCTAGAATACTTTTCTCGTGTAAAAATTTACTTTACATCAAAGAATTATTCCAGGCCAGCTCCATTACATTCATACCCCACGTTCCACTGAAGCTTAACTAAACGTATCACGCGACATATCTGCACACTATCGTGCGTATGCGCTCACTCCAAGCGCGAATCTTTTTATGGTCAGTTACGCAATGTTCGTGCTCCAATGCACGTCGTGTGCCGCATCTATCCGACTCCATTCTACCGCACACTTCATTGTATAACTCGCAGTGCGTACTTACTCTGCTAGCAGGCAAATTACAATCTGGTCATTTTTTGCTATTTGATATACTTACGAAGTTTTTGATTTGATTGTATAAAATTAGGTCACCGTTTTGCTAAAATTTATTCGTACCTTGGCCTTGAGACTTGTTTTTAAGTAACTTTTCCTGTCTAAATTTCAGTTATGAAAATCACAAATGTAATAATCAATTAGGAGTTCTGTCAAGAACAAATAACCTACATTCATGACACAGCACCCATTTTCTCATTACAACATCTTATTCAAATCTACAGACTGCAACAGTTTGTTTTCTATTGAGTTAATTGACTCAGGGAAACACCTTCCTTGAACGGACGATTAAGGAAAATATGCCCCATTGATATAACACATTCGTAGCGGACGAGCCATCGATCTCACCGAAAAGGGCCTCTAAATAATATTCAATTTCTTAGAAAAACAGCTTCGTCGTCATGACACTTACTCATATCACTTAAAAAAACACTTGGTAGAATATTATTCTTGGTTTCGTGAGCGTGGCGTTCCTAAGACCGTTTTGTAAGCGAATTCTCATTCACTCATTCCTTTATCCTCGCAAAATCTCCTTAGAAAAAATAATCACCTTGTGGTAACCGTGAAGCTTGGAGTGTCGTGTTGTCGTTCCTGTCTACGACACGTTGAAACGTTCATTTTAAGTCCAAGCAGCTTTTTAGTGCCAATCATTTTTGTCACAAGTTTAATCTTGTAATTCAATACATAGTTTATGTGTGATGTTTCTTACACACAGAGGTCGTAGACAAGTTATTTTTAGCCGAAAACTTCTATTAATTACACAAATTCGAATATGTCGTAAAATACACCAAATTAAAGCCGGCCTTTCTCAACATATTTTGTCCAAAACGTCGCTTTGGGTGGCATTCGTAAAACGTGTAATTGTAACCCTCAAAGCTTGTTCGTCGCTCCGCACGCTCCGCTCTCTGCAAGGCTTTGTCTCCGCTTGTTTCGCTCGCCTGAATGTCAGAACAGTGTTTTGTTCGTACTGCGGTGTCGTAAGCGGTCGCCTGCGTTTTTTAATAGCCATTAGTGCTGGGAGCCGATGGCCGCTAATCCTAGTGTGGTTTAATTAATGTGCTTTTAAATAAATGTTGGTTTTTACAGGTACTTTTCGGCTCGTTTTGGGTAATCGCGAAGTACGTCTTATGAATTAATTTGTATCTAATGGTGTGATGTATGTACTGGTGTATTCCTTCTGAGATAAGAAAGAACGAAATTATAAACTAGGTTCGAAATCTAACTTGACAGTCAGTATTTATTACAGGTACTTTTAAATTGTCAAGGGATCAATCAGGAAGACGAAGCTAGTGTTTGTCTAGAAGATAGATGTCTATACCATTTATAGAACCATTATTACGCTATAGTCTTGTTATGTGTGGTCTTAGTAACGATCTAGACCGAGCAATTTTCGCTCAAGAATATGTATAATGCCTAAGAGCAATATGTGGCCCTCAACCGAGTCGCATATATCGACCAGAATATAAAAAACTTGCCATATAACCGTTGCCATGTTTTTATATGTATAAGATTTGAATGTTTACCAAAATGTATCAGATATTAATTGTCAAAGCAGATGTTGTTTGTGCCCGAAACCGACGAGACCCCAACAGGCTCGCAATAAGGAACATTCCAAACCGACGAGACCTCAACAGGCTCGCACTAAGGAACATTCCAAACCGACGAGACCCCAACAGGCTCGCACTAAGGAACATTCCAAACCGCCGAGACCCCAATAGGCTTGCACTAAAGAACATTCCAAACCGACGAGACCCCAACAGGCTCGCACTAAGGAACATTCCAAACCGATGAGACCCCAACAGGCTCGCACTAAGGAACATTCCAAGGATAAGGAGCCATGCAATGTACCTCTGTTGTTTGAAAATATACCTAATGTAGGTACGACTGGTTATCTGTGAACAGTTTTCATATTGTTAAATATTTCATTGACAAAAAAATGTTAATGTTAGTTATATCTTAAAACATTTGCCTGTTTTGCCTGTTTTGCCTGTACCTCTCCTCGTCTCTTTAACTTATACATGAATGAGCTGATTGGCGAGCTCAGCAGAGCAGGCATAGGGTGCCATATAGATGGACAGTGCGTAAATAATATAATCTATGCGGATGACATGGTGCTGCTGAGCCCGTCGATTAGTGCCATGCGCAAGCTGCTAGTAGTTTGTGAAAGATATGCACGAGCCCATGGACTCAGATATAATGTGAAGAAGAGTGAAGTGATGGTGTTTAAGGCTGGTAACAAATCATTCGCTAGTGTGCCTCCTCTGTATCTTTGCGGTGCCACCTTAAACAGAGTAACTAATTTCAAGTATCTGGGTCACTGGGTCTCTGAGGATCTGTGTGATGACCGTGATTTGGAGAGGGAACGCAGGGCGCTGTCTGTGCGCTGTAACATGCTGGCCCGCAGGTTTGCACGGTGTACCGAGCAAGTCAAGGTGACTTTATTTAGGGCCTTCTGCCAGTCCTTCTACATCTGCAGCTTGTGGACCAAGTACACGCAGCGTACATGCACCGCTCTGCGGGTCCAGTATAATAATGCGTTCAGAGTACTGTTCGGACTACGGCGCTGCTGCAGCGCTTCAGCAATGTTTGCTGAAAAAAGAGTGGATGGTTTCCATGCCATCATGCGGAAGCGCTGTGCATCTCTCATGAAGCGAATGCGGGATAGCCCGAACAGTCTTCTGAGTGTGTTCGTGGACCGCTGGGACTCGCCGATGTGGCGGCACTGGATGCGACTACACACTACGGGTGGTCGCGTCCTAGGGTTGGCATAACTTGGTACTTCTGTGCGGTTCCATTTCATCGTGTTTTATCACTGTTTTGTGTACTAACAATAGATTTATAAGGTTTTATTTGTATTTTGAATTTTTGTATTACTAACATTATATGGACTACGTCTGAAATAAATTATTATTATTAATATTATTATTATTAAATTGGAAAAACATTTTTGTTCCAAATTGTTTTTTTTATTATATATATATTATTTAGTAATTATTTTCAAAAATGCTGTGTCATAGTGTTATTCTAAGTGCCGAGTGTGTCTAAACGTTTATTGTCGTAAAACTTCTGAAAAAATGCCAATCCAATGGGACAAAGATTCGACCTCGCTAAAAGTTTCACGTTATGTATTACAAATTCAGCTGGGCAGCGAACCTGCCATGCGAAACACGGCCGAACTTGCACCCTCGTCACGATCGGCTCCATAGTCCAGCTTTTTATTATTTCTATAAGACCACGGGAGCCTACTGCTTACTATGAATGATTTATGTGACGGCAGCCAGATAACTTGATATGCAGGTAAGCATAGTTCAGTGTAGACTTTGTGTAGAACCAGAGAACTTGATTGTCGGTCAAACTAAATAATAACCATTGTCATTACGTAATAACTAAGTAAGATTGTGGTAAATGTGTTGAGATTGAATAAGTTGACCATATCAAATACTTCTTTCTTTTCTTTTTTAAATAACTTGGCGTCTTGGTCGAAAACCAGCTATTTTGGATCAAACAAATAGATGCTGTCATTGCAAGGGCTCGCAAACTTATTTATATATTTAAAAAACTTAAAAATATTTCTGACCCTCAGATATGTGCCCTTCGCAGCAAAGACTCACTTAATGAAACTTGCACGAGCACAAATGGGCGTCCAAAATGTGCTCGTGGAAGACCCTATCGGTATCCCAATGATAAGCAGTACCCAGAGGGTAACGTTCTTAGGATAAGACAGCTTTACATTTTCTCTGTTTTGTTACGTTTCAGCCGACAAGCACCTCAAACCCAATTCAAATCTACTAGAACGTTCAGATTGAAAAAAATGGAAAGTAGGGACTCGATAATCACTCTAAATTCGCTCAAAGCTTCATAATACATATGTGGGGACGTCAGGAAGCGGGGCCGAAGTTCCAGATAGTTGAAGTGTGCTCTCAACCGCAGGAGCATCCTTCATGGGAGGTATTTCGTGAAAACGTTGAAAAATAACTATAGTGTGATGTTACATACATTGGTTCATTTGTTTATCAAGAAACGTGCTAATAAAATTAAACTTACTAAGTGAATTATCTGAATTAAGTGAATTATTAATCTTAAGTTTCATATATTAAGTCCCTCGCAAGCACCCAGGCGTAACACTTCCTTTAAAAACAAGCTACACTAAATTAGACTCTATACAAACCTTAAGCAAATAATTTTGCATATTTTCTTTAGTAAGTTTATATATTGTTTAGACCAAGTAACCAATCAATCACTGAAATACACACTATTGCACATGTGTCATTAATGCCGTAATAAATACATCTTACGACAAAGAGTAACCCAGTGTGTGGTCTAGCGCTACTTTAATGCACTACATGTTAAATTTTATTTTAATTTATGTTTCACTATATTTGATTAACTTGTCATTAATATGTATCTACTACATATATTAATTTTATTATTAATTATGGGATCATCACATACAAAGTGATATTCGGCATTTCCTCCAGAGCATTCTTTTCGTCTTTAGTTGCTGCGGCTTTTGCCAGCGACTGACTCTACGTATGTTGCCTTTCAGTGTGTTTTGGTCTGCATCTTTGCTTGTTAGTCGCGGTCTAAGTGTTCTAGCTATGACTGCTGTAGTGCCTCTTGACAGTTTATATGGATACATGTTCAACACATTTGAATTTCGGACAATTAGCGAAGACGATAACATCTATTAATTTAATGATATTATTAATGCATAAATATATTAGATTTTGTTCAATAGACTTACTATTATAAGCGTTCTTCTCTCTAGTACTATTTGAAAAAAGGTAAGGTTCCTCTGACTACTGCAGTCGAAAATCATGCTTGTCAATCAGACATAAGGCGGGGTTGCAGGTAGGAATTAATAATTTTGCTTTTCAATTGCATGATGATGTTTGACTTTGTGATTTATACAATACTAGCTTTCCGCCCGCGGCTTCGCCCGCGTGGAGTTCGGTTATATCGCGCTTTTTAGATTTCCCTCGGGAACATCAATTTTTTCCGGGATAAAAGGTAGCCTATGTTCTTTCTCAGGGTCTAAAGATTGTCTGTGCCAAATTTCATCAAAATCGTTTGAGAAGTTTAAGCAGGAAAGCGTAACAGACAGACAGACAGAGTTACTTTCGCATTTATAATATTAGTATGGAAGTATGGATGTAAAGAAAGCCCCGTCCGACCCGTAAGGATAATTAAGGTTAGGTAAACACATGACCAAATAAAATATGAAATTTTACATAATCATCAAAGTAACAATACTCATGAATTTTCAAATAATCTTTTTTTCCGCGAAATAATTCCAACTTCCCTAAAACTTGGTATTTTTTTAAAAAGTGACAACACCATTTTCGTCGATATTATTATGAGCGATGCGACCGCGTGCCGCGTGCACTGTCGCCCGCGCATGTATTGCCTAGCGCACATGTATTAAGTTACCTCCTTTTGCGAAATAATATTTATTTTTTTTTTTTTTAAGTTTAGCCTGCTTTGTAGGCATTAGTAGAATCAGTTATCGATACCTAACAATACCTTCACGGATCGGACAGGGTTTTCTTTACATATTGTATACAGAGTGGTGCTCAACACATTCTCAGTTTACCCATAAAAAATATATAAATTTATCCATTAGTTTACACAGGGAATTATTTTTCATTTTTCACATTTTCTACATGATGTACATGTTGATAAGGAAGCGCTTAGAGGTTGATGACCGCCGCATCCAGCGGCACTAAACTTTAATAATAATGGCGCGAAAAAGCAAGTCGATACAGGATCGCGCTGTCGCCCGCTGATCGTAGGTCATTGAACCAATATTTTAAAGGATGTTATATTCCCTTTGCAATTTTATGCGATTCAGCTTGTTTGAAATTTTCATTTTTTTTAATTTTGGTGCTAGGTTTTTTTCTATGGTTCAGGATTATTCTTATGAACCAGCATGGTCTATGTTTTCATTTATTGTCGTATTGTCAGCACCAATTTGTATATGTATGTAAGCAGTATTTACCTACGTTGGCGCAATTCACCATTAGCTATCGGATAAGATTGTAGTTCTGGTGGACTCCAAGTTTTCCGCAGGAGATATGTCCAATGATAAAGGTATGGTAGGTCGGGCACTATTTCTTCTTTTAGACAGGTTCATTTCTAAGGCAATCTTTTAATTTACCTCATGAAGCTCTGCCAACATGGCTTGAAGCTCTGCTGAATTCTCGAGGGAGCCTTTATCCATAGATGGGCTTATGAAATCTAATTTAAATTGTTATATTTTATAAGACTTGTTAAATAACGAAATCCAAATCATTTTATTATCTACGACTGTTTTTTTAAATTATTTATTAATTATTAAAATAAAAAGGTAGTATAATTATGTAACCGATAGAATAAGGTTAAAAATACATCGTTTTTACTATCATAAAAATAAAAACATATCATTTTTATGATCATAAATGTATCAATCGTTTTTATTATCATATATAATTATAAAAACGTTAGATACATTTTTTAAACTAGCCTCTTTAGTAAGTTTGTTAATAACGCATGATATTTAAGACTAGCTGCAATCTAGCTAAATTGAGTAATTAACTAACTTACTTTGCAAATGAATAATATAAAAACACTTGGCGTCGAAGCAGTCGTCCACATCGCTGTCATCAACGTGCCAAATACACTGGCAGCAAAGCTACGGTGAATATTAATGCTAATCTTTGCACATAGACCGACCCAGCCTTGTCACGTGAAGTGTCGAACAGTCAACGAGAAATTTCCTTAAAAAGCAGACGCACACTCGAGTCCCAATATCCGAGCGTTTCGTGTCGACCCAATGATCAATTATGCTCCTTACGGTAACGCATGTAATATCGACATAAAGGTACCTTTATGAATTCACTGCATTGTGTTATAGCCGTATCGTGCTAATAACATAGAATTACGATGGCGATTTAAAACTGACAATTACAGTTGCAAGTTTCCTGACTGTGCCTACTTACTACGGCCAGCTTAAGGGCGAAGGTAACGTTATGCCAATATTGAACCAATATGGGAATGCTGCAATATACATAATATGTATATTGTAAATTATGTACATAGCGTCTCTAACATACATGTTTGAGAATGTATCTGTATCTGCCAATATTATCGCCAATATTATTTAGAGTACACGTAATATGGGTAGTGTTTGTATAATCACAATAGAAAAACGGTTTGCAGTTCTAATCAGATTATAATTTACAAACAAGTTACTTACACTAGCGAATCAGATACTCTAGGTACATAACTCGAGACAGAACAGAACGCGAGACAGTTCCTAGTACAACATGTGCTAGGTCTGAGTTGATGGTGATAAGAACTTAATAACATATTAAGTTCATGTTACCACCAACTCAGACTAGACCTTGTCGAGCGCCACGAGATGGCGCTGGCGTTCCGAATAATCTAATGAATGACTCCAATATATAGTACATATACATTTTCGCTCATTACATCGGCTGCCGGCGGAAGTTACCACCCACCAGACAAAGTCATGCCGCCAAGCGATTCGTCGTGTTCCGGCATGATGTCTGGTGAAGCCGTACGGAGGACGGGTCTGAGCAGTTGTGTTGCGATTTGTGGCGGGTACGATGCCCAAATGTTGTTGTCTCGGGAATTTGGTCGTGGAGAGTCTCCAGAACAATCTCCCTTTAGCGCAGCATCGTTTGGTCGTGTTGGTCTTGGGTTTAACATTGCATCACCTCGCTCAACTGCCGTCATCCTTCCTATTCCTAAGTTTTTTAAGTGAATAGGCTTAATAAACTAGTGCGCTTTACACACAACGATTGCATCACTGCTTCCCACCAGGCGGGATTGCAGTCAAGCACTAGTTTATAATTATTAAAAAAAAAAAAAAACATATATTGTAACAGTCACGAGGCGACTACGAGGCGTGACCGACGTTGTGCGGCATTGTGCGGGCGGAAGGTGAGGGTGCCGTGGCGCCTCTCAAGCCACTCCTCAAAGAGGGGACTACTGCCGCTATTGTGGCGTATCCAGCACTGGATTGCGACAATCGCACTCTCCATGTCGCCATGAGATCCCGCCGGAGCTCTGCCCGCCGTACCACGGTTTCTCGCGGCAGTGAAGTTATGCCCCTCACTCAAAATCAAAATCAAAAGTCATTTATTCAAACTAGGCTGAGAATCAGCACTTTTTGAACGTCAATATTACATAAGACAGTCCCCCAAAATGCCCACCCATCGACACTTCCTAAGTGCTTTCGCTGGGAAGAAGAAGTGGCGGAAGAAACTCCCCAGCAGCACAGCTGTCTGTTCATTTAGAAAAAACACAATAGTTTATACAATACTATGTAGGTATAGTAATACAAGAGAAAAAATAATAAAAATATACAAATATGGCAGCTAGCCACGCCAAAATACCAGAAAAGCAAAACAAAAAATAAAATATCACTGAAATGTAATAAGTTGGGCGTGACAGCTCACATATTTGTGCATTGTAAAAAGCAAATTATATGAACTCATATAATATGTCAGTAAGCTAATTCTGGAGAAGGAACACATATCATTCAAATAGTCATTTACAGAATAATATGCCTTTGAACAAAGCTTGGATTTTATTTGTGCTTTAAATGCATTGTAAGGCAAGTCTAGCAAAGCAGAGGGTATCTTGTTATAAAAAGTTATACCAAGCCCATCAAAAGAGTTATGAACCTTTTGAAGTCGGTGAAAAGGGGCTCGCAATTTGTCCTTATTTCGGATGTTAACATTATGGATCTCACTGTTTCTGGTGTACATGTGAATATTTTGCCTAACATAAAAGATGTTGGCTAAGACAAATTGCGAAGCAACCGTTAGAATGCCAATATCTTTAAAGAAATCTCTTAAAGAAACTCTTACACCGAGCTGGTAAATTGCTCGGACAGCACGTTTTTGGAGAACAAATATATTTTGTATGTCAGCAGCTTTGCCCCACAGTAGAATACCGTAGGACATGACGCTGTGGAAATAACTGAAATAGACTAAACGAGCTGTATCAACGTCAGTGTATTGTCTTACTTTCCTGACCGCATAGGCGGCCGAACTGAGCCTTCCTGCTAGGGCTGATATGTGTGGTCCCCACTGAAGTTTGGCATCTACTGTTATTCCCAGAAAAACTGCAGAGTCCGCAGTTTCAAGCACTTCTTTATCTAAAACGATATTGTGTCCCAAATTTCTAACGTTTGGCAAGGCGAATTTTACACATTTCGTTTTCTTAGTATTTAGAACTAGGTTATTTGACGTAAACCAATCCGTAACTATTTAGAGTGCACTGTTTACTTCGTCAAAATCTTGTTTATTCCTGTCTACTTTAAAAATAAGAGAAGTATCATCTGCAAACAGCACAACGTCACAGATGCCCTTTAAATAAAATGGTAAATCATTAATATATACTAAAAACAAGAATGGACCCAGTATTGAGCCTTGCGGTACACGTAACTGAACTCGTAGCCCGAAAGATTTCACACCATTAATATCTGTAGACACTTTTGCATAAACTTTCAACAATGATTCCAGTGTACACACTGGAATCTATTATGGAAATAAGAACTAATTACATTGAGAGCTTGATTTTGGACACCGTAATGGTGTAGTTTATGCAAAAGTGTATCATGGTGCACGCAATCAAAGGCTTTGGAGAGATCACAAAAAATTCCAATAGCATTTTGCGACCTCTCCCATGCATTAAATATGTGTTTCAGTAGAGCAACACCCGCATCTGTAGTCGAACGACCCTTTGTAAAACCATATTGCTCACTATGTAGGAGATTATTTAAATTAAAATGTCTTAGCAACTGCTTATGTATTAATTTTTCAAATATTTTGCTAAATGCAGGTAAGATTGAAAGCGGTCTGAAGTTGCCAACGTCAGTTTTATTACCTGATTTAAACAATGGTATTACTTTACTACTCTTCATTAGATAAGGAAAAATCCCTAAGTCAACACATTTATTAAAATTAACAGCTAGATAGGGACCCAATCATATCTATTATATTACTTAGTACTCTAATGGCTATGTCCGAGTAATCACCGGTGTTTTTAGACTTAAGTGTGTTAAAAACATTAATTACATCACGCGGGGACTCATTCACTGTAATATTATGTATATTTAGCCTAGGAAAAGTGGCAGCAAAGGTTTGTGAAGGGCCTTATATGATTAATATAATAAACACACAATATCGTCATTAATACTGTACGACACTAAAACACGATTTACTTAATGAGGTTCGTTTTTATAGCTGAAAATAGAGCGTATTGTAATTACGTTAATAAAACAAAATAAGTGTACAATACACTTGCGACTCATAATCTCGATACTTCGTGATGAGTATGTATTTAATTACGACGACATTCTGCTAATTAACGTACTTGTTATAGTATTACACTTTGGAGATGATCATTACGTCACAACGACACGGTAACACGACTTTATATAGCTTGGAATAATACAAAGAATATGTTCTACTTATTGTATTAGTATTATTTATTTTTGGTGTTGTAATTATTCTTTAACTAGCTTTCTGCCCGCGGCTTCGCACGCGTGGAATTCCGTTATATCGTGTTTTAGATTCTTCATTTTCGGGGATTAATTATCGTATCATTTAGCTTCTAAGTTTACATGTGCATATTCGCTTGCAATATATTATATTGTTTTAAACGACACCAACTTTCAACGAAAGGGTATAGAGCTAACAATATTTATGTTTTCCTTCGAGAATATCAAATTTTTCAGGAATAAAGGTACCCTATTATTTAATCCGGACTTCTAACTTTATGTCTGCAAAATTCAAAGCAATCGGTTCAGTAGTTACGGCGTGAAAGCGGAACAAACAAACAATTTCACTTTCCGATTTATAATATTAGTCATGAAGTAAGGATGGCATATTTAGGTATTGTGGCGACCAAGTGCCTAACACGAAAGATTTTAAACAAGATTCAAATAGACTGTATTTAGGATAGCAATATATTAGAAACTATAAGCAAATATGCGATAGAATAATGCCTTTGGAGTATATCTCTCTGATTATGGTGCTACACGGCGAACCACTCACCTCCAACCTTCAGATACGGAGTTCCTAGACCACCAGACCAGATCACGAGAAGACAATTCACTGGGCGACTCCCTAATCCCATTAATTTTGAATTTTGAGCCCGAAATTCCCCTGGGGGTTACTTTAAATTTGGTGTCCGTTAAAAGATCGTGGCCATGACTAGCTAGCTTGCCAGTTCGAAAGGAAGTGCCTCGCCACGTCGCGGGGTCAGCGGAAGGGCCCATACTACTATGATCGCATTCCATTTACTTTAAGTTTTCGGCAGTAATCACCGCCGATAAACCCAAAAATTCGATGAGTTATTCAATATGGTCCTTCGAGCCGGATTTGAACCAGCGACCTATGGATCTACAGTCCACAAAATCAGAGGAGATATTCAACAGGTATATTATTATTAGTGAGTAATTTTTTTTGGAGGACTGTGCAGTCACGCATTTGTTTGTTTCCTTAAATACTCGTATAATAAAAAGAAATACCTAAACAAAATGTTAGCTATTTATAATTAAAGTCTAAAGCTCGTTCGCCCACAATTAACCACAACCTTGATGGACGAAAATACATCTTGACCTTTGTAGAAACCATATTTATAAAACGAGCTCTACTGTTGGCAGAGTAAACAACGCTCCTTCATTTACACTATTCATAATATGTGTTCTCAGTCACCCGATACGCCCATCGAACGTACTTAGACAAGGAACACAACCCCGCTGGAAATAGCAGCAAGTTACATACAAACTGTTCAATATACTCGCAAGTAGTGAGGAGGTAAGGTTACGTGAACACTTTCGTGGGTCCATTGTTTCAGTACATTACAAGGATAGTCCGTAGCAACTTATATCCCGTCTATGGGTACAATATATATCAAAATGTTGAATCGGTCCTCACCAATATACGTATAGTATTTATCCTCATCCTATTAAAACAATTAACACATACGTCATGCCTCTAAAGAAGTCTAAGGGATTGGAAAAATACCAATGTTGTAAATACAACATCAAAGTAAAATGAAATTGATAAAAATATGGTAAACGTATGGGATTCATTACATATTGTTATAGTTATATAAGTATTTTAAAGTGTAAAAAAAAAAACTTCTTTTAAACTTTAAATAAAATTTTATCTGATGTAAATGCTTAATAGAAATTTAAAACCAAAATCGAAATCAAAAGTCATTTATTCAAATTAGGCTGAGAATCAGCGCTTTTTGAACTTCAATATCACTATGTATAGTGATGAACACAAGAAAATACAACAACAATTAAATTATTTACCATATGCCACCTACCACGCCAAAGA
Organism: Sesamia nonagrioides; assembly: GCA_017933935.1. Lineage (NCBI taxonomy): Eukaryota > Metazoa > Arthropoda > Insecta > Lepidoptera > Noctuidae > Sesamia > Sesamia nonagrioides. Next base: position 50,628 of record JADWQK010001655.1, read on the forward strand.
ACCAGCAAAGCAATACAAAAAAAAATTCAATTGATATGATCCTACTAGAGATTAAGTAAATCTTTCTGAATGCCCAAACTAGTTCCATAGATAAATTTCGTTTCCTATTTACCATCTAAACTATTCTTCACACACTCGGATGGCTGACTTTTAAATGTGCATGGTGCATATATACCTTAACGTACCTACCTATATTATTAGTATTATTTTCTAGTGTACTTGTCAATGATTCTAAGATTTCTGCTATATAATTGTAATACCTCTGTTAAAGTTGTTCTCCTTTAAATAAATAAATAATATCAGATAGAAATTCCTGCAGAAAATTCATTTTAAATAATTTCAGATATCATAGAAATCTCTTCTTCTGTAAACAGGAAATAAAATGGAAAACATTTTACTGATTGATTGAGAAAGCAATAAACTATTTATCAACTACGCTTTTTAATTTGTGGAGGCATGAGGAACAGGGAGTAAAGTTCACTCATCCTCCATAGAAAAGGGAGAATCCTCCGACCAGACGGGTGTTATGTCTGGTGGGCCACTTGCCCAATGGTTGAAATTGGCAAGTTGTATGTATGCTAATTGCACGGTAAACTCTGATTGCGAGATGTAGAATTCATGTGACGTCAGTATGACGCGTTGTTCATTTGTGGCGTTTGTAGGTAGGTACCGCTACAAATTGTAGGTAGATACCGCTACAAATTGTAGGTAGGTACCGCTACAAATTGTAGGTAGGTACCGCTACAAATTTTCCTTTGACTTTTCTATGAACATATTGAAATCTCCCGATGGATTTGTAATCTATCTCTATCGAAATGTCAGCTATTCCGGACAAATTCAGTGTTGAGCTGAAACACACAAGTTCCCCCACTTTATTATAATTGCTTTTATGTTGGACATGCTCAACAGATCCGCAGACGCTGCGTGAAATATATCCGCCTTTTCTAAGCATTGAATACACGTTCCTGTGGACCGTCCTTGCGGAGGAATTTCTAATATCTATCATGTCATCATCGATCATTAATTTGTATAATACGGCGTGCCCGAAGAGCAGCGCCACCCGGTTCGATTTTGTTTTCAAGCCATCTAGAACCCCATCGAAATACACACACAAAATATTTTAGCCAAAGGAGTAAGATGACAAACACATGTATACTTATGAAATATATACAAAGGTAGTGAAACAAAGAAATACCTTCTTGAAACTAGAAATAAAACGCCTTCCGATGCAACACTACTGCATCAGGTGTGATTTTTTTGAATATGTGTATACAACTATACATGCTAGGAATATTCTATCTATACTAATATATAAAGCTGAAGAGTTTGCTTCTTTGATTGTTTGTTTGAAAGAAATAAGTATTTTTATTGTTCCACACATACAAAACGCACATTACAACTAACTACCATAAAATAATAATACCAAACAAAATACATGAAAAAGAATTATAATATCACCAAAAGTCTCGTATTATACAGACTATTATAATATTAGACTATATTATATTATTATTATTGTACATGCAAAACTGCCAAACTACTTTTCTATGGAGAAACAGGGAATAAAATTTCACTCATCCTCCATTGAAAAGGGCAAGTACCCGCCAGACATAACACCCGTCTGGTCGGAGGATCGTATAAACAAAGTTGATTTGATGTCAAAGCCAGGGTCATAGACCATAGAAGTAATAAGTACTACGTACAACGCCCATCTCCATGCCATAGACATTAGACAGCACACATTATATTTTAACAATTCGATCCGCCTGTCATCCGTAATGCGCCCGCGACACTGGCTGATGACAAAAAACCAAACAACAACATAAAAATACAAAAGATAATTGCAGACAGCAGTAAATGATTGAGTGTGTTACAACACAAATAACAGTATAACTGTGCGTCGCATCTGCGCAAGAAAAGGTCGTTGCTCAGCAAAATGCTGTGACTTCAGACGAACATATTGTCAACAGCGCTGATTTTCAGCAACCACCTCTCGGATGACGTAATGACGTCCCAGCGTGTGAGACGATACATCGGGTAAGTGTAATTTTTTCGCAGGATTAACTAGTGATAAACAAGGTTTATGGTATATGGTTCCTAGGATAGTATGTAAATATTAATAAAACATAGAAAAATATGTATAAGTTTTGTGTATAGTGTGGTGTGTTTTTCTATTAGGTACAAAAATATCTTTGATTGCTTTGTTTAAACGCGCTAATCTCAGGAACTTCTGATCTGATTTGAAAAATTCCTTTCAAATTCCAGGAAGGCCTTAGGCTATATAACATCACGCTGCAACCAATAGGAGCGGAGCATATATAAAAATATCGAAACCAACGCGGGCGAAACCACGACGTACAGCTAGTATTCTATATAACGCCAAGTTTCCTTGGCTTTGACTCAACGAACCGACCAAAGCTTAGGTCCGAGGAAATCTCAACTGCCAAAAGCCAAAGGCGGTCGGTGCACTCAAAGAATTCATTCCGAAAAGTAGGAGCCAAGGCGAAAGGGCTTCTTTTGGCGGTATTGAATGGTACAAGATTGACTTTGCCCCATTCGGAGACTGCCTAAAGTGCAACATTGGTTCGCTCTACCATCCTACAGCGCTCTCCGCGTTCAATGTAATAACGCGCTGAGGGCGCTGCTGCGGCTGCCTCGCTTTTGCAGCGCGTCGGGAATGTTCGCGAGCGTCCGCATAGACTGTTTTTATGCCAGTATGCGCAAGAGGGCGATCTCGATGGCGAGTAGAGTGCGGGACAGCGGCAGCAGTCTTCTTACCGTTGTTGCCAACAGATTAGACGGGCCTTTCATGCAGCACTGGCAGGCCTTACATGCACCCGTTTATCAATCTTGGGGCAGGTAGAATTAACATTATTATTATTTTGTTTTGAATTTGGACATTTTGTATTTTTGTATTTTATATTTTGACATTTTAATTAACATTTTATTTTACGATTTGCCAATTTCAATATTTTAGATAAATCAAATTTGGGACACTTATCGCGGCCATCAATTGCGCTATTGAAATAATTTTAAAATGTGGGGTTTAACAAGAAATGTTTTGGACTGTCAGTTTGTGAACCACTGCTGCTTTTGTATTGTTTGTAAATGTATTACTAACATAGTTTGTAGGCACATGTAACTAACACTATGAGTCTGGTTGCTCGAAATAAATAGATTAATAATAATAACTCTAGTTGGTCTCCAAAGCCTAGAGCACAGGCGTAGAGTAGCCAGCCTTTCGGTGTTCTATAGGATGCATTTCGGGGAGTGTGCGAGGGAATTGCATGATTTAATTCCCCCATCTCCGTTCCACCAGCGGACGACCCGTCGTACGGCTGGTTTCCACCCTTACGTTGTTAACACCTCTACGATCCGGACGAAGCGTTTCGCCTCCTCCTTTATAACGCGTACTATCAGCTGTAGAAGTCCATTTCCACCTTAAAGACTACTGTCGCCTGCGCTAAACCGGCCACGCACACTACCGCATTATTTTTTTATCGCAGTCTTCGTCTTTCTTTAAAGTAATGCAAAATTTCGTTACTTCATTTGAAGTTAAGTTAGCGGCTGCACTTAACAATGGTGCTATCTTAAGCGAGCGATTGTGGGTTCGGTCCTTATTATGGGCAACTCTTTTTGTTGTTTCATATAATTTAAAATTATGATAATTGATTTGTATTTTAAAGTAAAAATGTTTGCAAATAATATTTAAACAAATAGGAAAATTTATTGAATATTTATCCAAAAAAAGGGTTTTATTATATGTTTTAGTTTACTATAGGGGTAATATAATTAAAAATATATAAAAATAAAACAATAAGCATATTATAATGCAATATATTATAAAGTTATATATTATTCGGTATAGATATACTTATACTAACAAATGAAACAAACGTTGAAACGACAGCATTGTAATATTTTATATAAAAGTAATCCTTGACAAACTTATGATATTGTTATGGTAAAAAATACAAAAAACATTTTTGGTTGTTAGATATGAAAAATATAATAGTATACATATATTATGATTAAAGAGGTTATAGCTTAATTATTCATTTTCTTATAGAAAAGAGGATTGAAGCTTAACCTGAATATTATTCCAATCATAAAATAATCTATACTTAGAACACATAATAGTGCTTTTTACATTTACAATTTTTTTGCGTCTATAGCATATAACGATTGGTTTGCACCTTACAAAAATAATAATAAAACCAACTTACACAAAAGCCGGTTTCATATGATATTTGAGATATATTGCCGCATATGCCTGCATATTGATTAAAAAGTAAAACAAATAACACAAACTGGTAACTATATGTTCACCAACCAACAACAACTAAGTAATATTATTTGAGTTATTGTAGCTAATAATAGTTATTGTAGGTAGCGGAATATTTTTTGTGAAGTAGTGATTCAGATTCTTTTAAGTCTACCGTCATCTTTTATAATGACTCTAATATAGAAAAAATCTTAAAAGAAAGTATCATCTTTAAGTTGCAGATCGGTATTTTTAGATAAATTTTTGTTGTCAGCATTCATAACTCACCAATAAACATTTAAAAAATATTTTTGTAAGTTATTAGATTTGAACTCGAACCACCTTGAACGCCTATCAAGGCGAAAACCATTAGGCCATTGAAACACTTACTGTAGACGTTGAAATTAGTAAGTAGTACCTAACAATCATAAGCGGGCAGCAAGTGTATGAGTGTGTATCAAACTTTATTATAGAAGAAGGTCGTAACTACAACTAGTATTGCTTGGCCATAGTTTTGTGAGATTGCAACTCGACTTTTGGTCTTGACTGTACATATGTCAGAATAAATCGTTTTACGGTTTGGAATATCAGCTCCGTCTCATGGCGCTCGATAGATTCTAGCCTGACTTCGTACTGGTGGAGCCGAGCTAAAACTAAAAAAGACAGTGTGAGCAGGCGGCTGAGAATGATTGAATTTCAGACTTTAACTAATGTTTAATAACCTTTGGATAGATGAAGTTGGCTGACTTTGTAAGAAACCTCGACCGTGTATTATTACAATGACACATAATCCAACAAGCTGTTTTCTATCGAAAGAATTTGCGACGATCATAATCTTAGTAGTAATTCATTCCAGCGTATTGCAGACAATATCGAGCAAATATTCTTTGCTTCATAGCTATTATATTTGATGGTCTTCAATAAATCGAACGCTTGCTACTTGACCGCCCATCTTTGCCGATCCAATATAAAATTTATAGCTCATTGCAATCCATCTTTCTCTTTTACTGCTGTTTTACTTCACGAAATACATTTTTATGAGACCCACATGGGAAAGTGGCCACCTGGGGAATGAAATAGTTTTATTGTTTAATATCGAAGAACTTAATTAGAAAATATTATTTTGGTTCATTCAAATATTTTTTATTGTTAAGGACAACCTACTCCACAAATAATAACATACTTACATTATAAGGCTAATAAATAAAATAAGAGTGAAATTAATTTATTCTGTAATGTACATTAAGCTTAAGTTGCTCATTAGCACGTTCTCATTATGCTATCAAACCTTTTTTAAGCATATTTAACCACAAGATGCAGTTGCCTTAATGCGGAGCGCATTATTGCCCTACGTGTGCTACAACGTAGCGTTGTAGCAGCGTAGCACTACAAAGCTACGAAACCACAAACCAGGCCAAAGACGCACGTAGCCAATCTACAGGGTGAAGATAAGCACTTTCCCCTCTATTCATAATCGTTGCTTAAAGTTACATAGTGATTAGATTAGCGATTCTTTAACTATACATTTTTGACATCTTAACGTCACTTAACTTTAATCATCGTTTATGAATAAACACCAAAATATTGAAGAGGTTCATCCGTAAACGATCATTAAAGTTATGTGACGTGCAAACATCTAATATGTGGTGTTAAACAATCGCTAATCACTTGTGAACTTTAAGCAACGTTTATGAATAAAGGGGTTTTATTTATCAATGTTGTTATAGACCAATTTTTTGAAATAATGAACTATAATCTTCTTCATCTTAGCGTTAATCCCAGTCGCATCCGTAACTTTTCAGCTTTGGAGTCTGGGGTTCCGCTTTACCAGTCTAAGTGCTGATTTTGGCTAAACTTCGATATTTTCCGTGAAGCGACTGCCGTCTGGAGGGCGTTGTGGAGGACAACCCGAAGGCGATATCTAAGCATTGCAGTTAGACCAATTGTTAGACGCTGAGGGCTCCAACAACCCGTAACGACAGCCACTAGATGTTCGTATGGCAACCGGGACCAACGGCTTAACGTGCTTTCCGAGGCACGACCAGACCAGTGCAAATATTCATATTTATGCATACAAATATTTGCACTGTGCGGGGATCGAACCCGCGCCTCCTTGCGCAACGGCTGCGTTCGCTACCGCTACGCCACGGAGGCTGTCAAAATAATGAACTATAATAATCTACACAAATATTACAAGTTTGAGTCGTTTGCGGTGTCCCTCTGATACCGTGTTGTATTTTGAAACTTCACGGTATAATAAAAAGATGATTGTTTTGTCAAGGCGTGATAGCCATGTGAGCTACGAGCAGGTCCCAGATTATATAAATTAGTTTTAGGAATAATGAAAGCCATCTAAGGCCAGGTTGAACTCTCAGTACAAAATATGCATGACATAGTTTTATATTACGGCAACCTAAAGCATAAAACTGCGATTTCCTCGTTACTACATCAAAGTAACATACAGCCTTTTGGCTGACGGCGGCAGCACTTCGCCTTGTATGCCTCTATTATGTAAATGAGTCTGCCCTCCAGTATCATTATATACAATCTGAAATATATACGCAAATGCAAAGCATATACCTGTTTGTACATGATTGTATGTTGTCTAATAAAAGCGTGTAGTTGTGTGTGTTCTAAGTAAAATTGCGATATCTACATTTAGAATTCAGTTTTGTTAGTAATGAATTTGAGGGTTTAAATTAAATGGAAAATGGAAGCTGTATGTGAACTCTGGAGAATATGAGTATTAAACCTGTCACGAGCACAGATATTATAGTACGCTTTAATGTGTTATGAGTACATCATGAATACAAACTAAACTGAGACTGTAAATTAAGGTCGTACCCTCACCAAATGACCTTGCGCATTTGCTCCCTCTTCACCGCGCCCCACCTCTACAATACTTCGCAAAATTTTACTAGCGCCGTCTGGCGGACGAAGTACTTAAATAAAAAGTTAAATTCATAGACCACAGAAGTAACAGACATGACACTTTTATTTTTGTTTATTGGTGCGCCCAAATACTTTTGGTTATTATAGACTGAAACAAATATTGACGATACTTCATAATAAAAATTTTGCGTATTTTATTTTTTAACCGACTTCCCAAAAGTGTGGTTCTCAATTCGATTTATGTGTGCTCGCTGATAACTTTATCGTTAATGAACCGATTTTGACCATTCTTTTTTTATATGAAAGAGTATGCTGCTTATGTAATCTCATTGTTACCACGTCAGTGTCGATAATGGAAATTCTAAGAAATTTAGGCCAATTATCGAAAATTGTAGGCACGCTTCGGGTGAAAACTTGATACTCGTATTTATATCGGATGATACTATAAAACTGTGAAGATTTGGGCCTGACCTGATGATGGAGATGACAGAGAATCAAGGGAATCCACATCGGAAGCAACTGTCATGTGTTTGGGCTTACTTAATTTGTATTGATTAGACCTTTACAACTAAATATGTTATGACTGTAACTTCGGGGTTGGAAGTTAGTTTTGTAGATTGAAAGTTAGCTAAGTGAGATGGTCAAAGGGATAGAAAAATAATGTAATAAAGGTTAATTTATCATTATTTATTATTTTAAGGGAAAACGTAATCAGGGTTAAATAAATTTCTGCAGACAGGAAACCCACATAAAAAAATGATGTTTTTTTTTGGGCTCAGGCAAGACTGAAATTATATTATTATTCTCGTTTATACAAATACGTAAATTGTAAAAAATAAAACGATCGTATAAAAAAAACAAATACATATACTATAATATTATTTACACAAAGCTTCCTTTTGCAGAAAAATAATAAACATCTGACAAATACAATATCCGGTCAGACTGGACGCTGACGGCAGCATATTTGGAAAAGGCCTGCAAGCAAACGACGTATTTCGTTTGCTTTAATTCCTATAAGACCACAATGAAAGTATGAGCATTTCTAGAAATAACGCAATGAAATAACACAACTTAAATTCAGTCTCTTGATTTTAATTGATTTTTGCATAAGCATGACGAGTCGCTAGTGTTTTTACTATGTTAAAGTACAGTGTTGTAAATTGTTGAGGAATTCCCACGACTGTCTATGGTCTTCATCATCAAATCTATTGCAGACCTTCATTTAAACCTATATGGGTGTCAAGTTTTCATCAAAATAAAAAGGTAACTATTGTAAACCTTTGAGGAGTTCCCTTAACTGGCCTTTGTCTTCATCATCGGAGCTTTAATGACAATCACATCTCATTTAGGTGTAAAGTTCTTATCAATATATATTTATTAAGCACAAACACGAGGCAGCTGATGTGAATCGTTAAGGAGATCCCTCGGCTGTCTCCCGGCTCCATCATCAACTCCGAACTTTACTAAATTGTAGTGCTTTAAAACACCTAATGAAAAAAACATAGAAATGCCCTAGGCGCCCCTATGATTTTTTAAATTTCTCCTAGGTTTCCTTAGTCTTCCATCATCAGACCCTAATTTCCTTAACATGAGACTACCTTGAAGATATAATCTTCCTAATTAAAAAAAAAAAAAAACATGTGGCACTCGGGAACTGCCGCGGTAAAGCTATTGCATAGCATTTTTTATCAACTTATGCAATAGGGTATTTGACTAAAAAACCTAATTAGTCCGTCAGTTAGATTTCCAAAAAATACTCATCATCATCATCATCATTTCAGCCGAAAGACGTCCACTGCTGGATATAGGCCTCCCCCAAGGTTCTCCACGACGACCGGTCCTGCGCCTCCCGCATTCAGCGGTTTCCCGCGACCTTCACCAGGTCGTCGGTCCGCCTTGTCGGGGGCCTACCCAAAAAATACTAGACACATATTTTTTCTTTTTTCATATAAACAAAAAAATGAAGACGACACAGTGCTTTGAAAACTCGTGTGACGTCACTGCACGCTACACTTTTTAGCGGCCAGTGATGTCACCAGCCATTACTCCTGATCTTTGATGCCTATTATATTTGTCAATTTTTTACCCGACTACGGCAAAGCAAAAGGAGGGTTATGATTTTGACAGGCTATGTATGTATGTATGTATGTATGTTCATCTGTTCCCTCGTAACTTCTAAACTACTTATCAGAATTCGACAAATGACATATCATTAGAAGCGTCTTAATTGTCCATATATATATGGGGTTTCACAAAATCTAATATATATAAAGTAAATAAGATAAATATGCCGTGTTTGGTATCATTTGAAAGCGCTTTACTTGTACATTTTGGATATATATATATTGCTAGTATTTTCTTGTGACTTTACCTGTATTCATGGGCTGAATGCATAATTATAATTCACATCTTGTCGTTTATAGCTTCTTTACTACTTATCAGAATAAGACCACTGCAGTACCATTAGAAGGGCCTTGATATTCTGTTACTTATGAGCTATAAAGCTTGTCACCAAATTTAGTATTGCGCCCTCTAGCGGACAAAAAGTTCTATGTTAATATAAAATTAAAATAAATATACCGTGTTTGGTATCTCGTGAAAGAGCTTCACGAGTACTTTTATGCTTGTACATAATTACAAGAATGCTTTAATGATGTTAAATATGAGCGATAAGAGCAAAGCGCGGAACACGGGAACTGTGAATCGCTTTATGCAATGTAGAGCAGTGTGAACATTAATAGAATATGTAATGCACTAATGAAAACGACATAAGCTGGGAGTAACTCCACGCGGTGAAGGCGGAAACAGTTTGATACCATGCGTTATAAATTGACAATAATGTCATACAAAACTATTATGAAGTATGCAATATTCACTATGTAGAGATAAATTTACATGTTTGGAAAGGCGTAGTCACACGTTGTCAAGGTGCTACGGTAGGTAGGTATATGTAACGTGTGACTACGCCTTTCCAAACATGAAAATTTATCTCTACATAGTGAATATTGCATACTTCATAATAGTTTTGTATGACATTATTGTCAATTTACAACGAAGGTATCTTGACTGTGTCCATTTACTTGCAACTACATTAGCAACTTTGTTCAGTTCAGTATTCTGAAAATCTTGTTTTATACTTTTTCAGCGTCATTTTTTGTCGTAGTTGGGTTTTAGTTTTTTTTTACTTTTTATTATATTGATTTGATAAAACAAAATATACGAAATGTAAAACGTATATAATAAACCTATCCAATATTTTTCTATAATCTGAATGACGGACTAATTAGTTTTTTTTAGTCAAATACCCTATTATTTATATTATAGTAAAGTTATCCGCAAACAAATATAAAAAAACATATAACCTCCTCCCTTTTGAAATCGGTTAAAAAAACGAACACCAAAATGAACATCAATAACAGAGACACTTTATGATAGTATTATACTCTATGCAACATGCGGTGCGTGAGCGAGCAAGCAGATGCTTTCTCGCTCACGCGCTGCCCGCTATGCTAGCGGACCGCGCGATGACAAACGACACGGGTTCCCCCTTCAAGAGCTTGTGGCATACTGAATCTCAATAGCTCGGGCAAGAGAAATGATGGGGAATACGCTCAGATTGTTGAATAAAATTTTTGTTTTGGTCGTTTTAAAAAAATATTTCTACAATAATGTTCGTCATGAAATTGCCTATCCATTAGTGTAAGAACGCAATCTAAATAATGCTTACTTTTCGAGGAGATGCACGTTTTTGATAATTATTTCTCTTGTCAGAGGTTTCGTTGTGAAGGAATTATTTAAACATTATGCTTAGTAAAAAAAAAATCTACAATTTTGGAGCCAAGATTATGGAGAAAATTTATGTATTTTTAATAAGTTGATATTTCTTTTGGATAACGAGTAGATAGCTCCGAAAAACTACATAAAAACGGTCTGCGGTGTGTTTTTCCTCTGGAGCCGCCTTAATTGTTTTTAATGTATAATGTCGTGCCACGTTCATTGTAATTGCTTATTTATATAACTTTTGTACGTACTCGTGTACTCATATACATATTAGTAGAACATGATGCACATTTTGTTGTAACTAATCTGTATCTGTTACTATATTTATTAAAAAACGGAAAGAAAATCACGTTTGTTGTATGAAAAAAAAAACATATTTAAGGGGGTCTCCTTAAATATGTTTTTTTTTATTATTATTTTCAGTACTTGTTGTTGTAGCGGCAACAGAAATACATAATCTCTGAAAATTTCAACTAGGTTATAGCTATTACGGTTCATGAGATACAGCCTGGTGACAGAAGGTCAGACGGACAGACGGACAGCGTGGTCTCATGAATACGGTTCCGTTTTACCTTTTAGATACGGAACCCCAAAAAGGGTCTGGAGGGAACTATTGTCAAATAACATCCATGCAAATCGCTCCATGTAAATCGGATGGCAGTCGCTCCATGTAAATCGGATGGCAGTCGCTCCATGTAAATCGGATAGGAGTCGCTCCATGTAAATCGGATGGCAGTCGCCCATGTAAGTCGGATGGCAGTCGCTCCATGGAAATCGGATGGCAGTCGCTCCATGTAAATCGGATAGAGTCGCTCCATGTAAATCGGATGGCAGTCGCTCCATGGAAATCGGATGGCAGTCGCTCCATGTAAATCGGATGGCAGTTGCTCCATGTAAATCAGATGGCAGTCGTTCCATGTAAATCGGATGGCAGTCAGTCGCTCCATGCAAATCGGATGGCAGTCGCTCCATGTAAATCGGATGGCAGTCGCTCCATGTAAATCGGATGGCAGTCGCTCCATTTAAATCAGATAGCAGTCGCTCCATTAAATCGGATGGCACTCGCTCCATATAAATCAGATGGCAGTCGCTCCATGTAAATCAGATGGCAGTCGCTCCATGTAAATCAAATGGCAGTCGCTCCATGTAAATCGGATGGCAGTCGCTCCATGTAAATTGCTGGTATTCACCGACCTCACCAAAAAAAAAAGACCTCAACATAGTAGGAGAAGGCAGATGATGATTGAAATTAAAAATTAGAGTTATTTTTGCTTGCGCTTCATTTTACTCATGCCTAAGACCCTGTGCGAGGCAGCACCAACGTAGGTTTACAACTATAGCCGGCGTTGACTTGATGACGTCAACCGGTGCAGCACACGTTAACATAAAAAATAAAATAACATATACTCGTATAATACTCAATTCTCTAATCTCGCTTTAAACATGAAATCCGTAAATGGTAATATTCTAGGGAATACTGAATTTCTTGATTTAATCTTCTCGCACATCAAAAATAATAAAAAAAGGGGAACTTAATGGATTAGGAATTCTCGACCAGGAAACCAAGATGCAATTTACAACAAGCATGTTCCACCATTGAAAGCTCAGCAAGTGGTGACACCTGGCCGCAACACGCATCCGCAATCCTCCAGCGGACTTATAACATGCACTAACTATGCATGCGGTTGCTCGTAAACCTGCATCATGTTGGTCATTTTGTGACCACACCGCTTTGTTCGGATCAGTCCTTGTTGGTAACACTGGGCTAACATGTTTGAATAATATTCCTTTTTTTTCTCAATAACATTTAGTAGCAAATCATCAAATGACCTCTCCCGCTGTGAGCGGAGCAGAAGGACATGTCAGAGTTTTACTGACTCAACCCCACCTTTCCTTTCCTTCACCTGCCGGCCGCCAGGGCCACGGTATCTCTTTCGAATAACCCGCAGCCCTAGAAGGCATCGGTGTTCGTGGACCCCGTCTGGACATTTCTTTCACGAACAAAAATGCGCCATTGACCCGGACCTGGTTCTTACCGAGTTCTACCTGGTTCTTCGAGCTGCCCACTGCTCACCCCCCGCAAGGCAGTGCCTACAGTGGGCAGGCGTTCGACGTTGTCTCTCGACCAGGGAGCCTCTGAGATTCCAACTATTAACCCATTATTCGGTAAATATAACAAATATATAAAAATGCTGCCAGCGTATAGCAAGTACCAAAAAAGTGGACCAATGCTGCTCTCTTCTCTCAATCTCACCGCTAAATTAGAATAAGGTAAGCCTACTCGTAATGTTCCCACATAAAATATATTGAAAAATCTAGTACCTAATGCGGAAATGATATAAATTTCAATACAATATAATAATTTGATTTTATTCCTAAGCCTAGTAAGTAGTTTTTGCGCTAAAGAGTATGAAAAGTCCATCCATATATCCTCACAAATATATAAATATTTATAATACTAGTATGAGTATGACAATATTCTGAATGTATGAAAACCTACTAAGTAAATTACGCTAAACCCATGGCTAGACGTATGGACACGCAGATCTCAAAAACATTCATATTATTTGTGAGTCTTTCCACGAAAATCCTCTAAGCTTCACTAATGAAACATATACTGCTTATTTATATGTTTACCGGGGACTTGTGCAAAGCAAGCGAATGACGTCACTGTTAGGGTGTGAGGAGATAAAAATAAACCGGTCGCACTGGAGTCGGCTATTTTTGTACCCGGCTATAATGACTCGGCTCGATCCAGCGCAAAACAAATAGACCTAAAGGTCTTTGTACATATTGCACCACCTTCATTTCCAAATATTGTAGGAATTATTCGACATCAACATTATCATTCGCACAACGGCCGTCTGACCCCCGGGTCCGGGCTACCGCATAACACGAGTCTACTTTAATTTCTGAATTGTTTTATCTTTATTGTAAAAGACGCTTTTACCGTGTACTTTCTGGACCCTTCTTACCTGTTTAGTTAATTCCAACATTAATGATGTAATCTAATATTTCGTAACAATTTAATGATTGAAAAGAGTATCTGTGGAGTTTCTTGTCCATATAGACACATTCTTTAGAATGGGCAACTCGCTTTATCTCTCTGGCTGACGGACCCTTTGACAATACAAAAGTACTTAAAATAAATACTTTCATTTTAATTTTCATTTTTGCCAATAATATTAAAACCGGTCAAATACGAGAAATTAACTATATATATGTTTCAATATTTATTTATACAGCTGTTACAGAAATATATCATATCACGGTTAATGAGATAAGGCCTGGTGAGGGACATACAGACAGACAAACGAAGAAGTCTTATTAATAAGATTCCATGTTTTCCCTTCGGATACGATATCCAAAAATCACGCTAGTTGTCGCAACTTGCAACGTTGACTAAGTAAGGATAAATTATTTATTTTCCATTAGTAGGTTTGTGTGGTCCCCGTGTGGTACCGAGCTTAGAATATCACCAACCTATATCATCCAGTGGATGTCGAAGAGGCGACTAAGGGAACTATCACCAGAGAAGCGGGCAGCAGCGCTTCTCCTGTGGAATATCAAATCACTGCGATCCCTAACCCACCTGACAAGCGTGGGGATTATGGAAACCGAAGGCAATTGAATTCTTGGGTGAGGCATTTGTCCAGCAGTGGACCTATAAAGGCTGAAGAAGAAAAACTTGTACAAGTAATTTCTTTTACTCTCTTTTTTAACTAGATCAGTTCATTTTTAGGGTTCCGTACCTCAAAAGGAAAAAACGGAACTCTTATAAGACCACTTTGTTGTCCGTCTGTCTGTCTGTCTGTCTGTCAAGACCCTTTATCTCAAGAACGCGTAGACGTATCAAGCTGAAATTCACAGGAAATACTCAGGTCTATTGTCCCTTTAAGCTGTGAAAATATCAAACTTCTAAGCCAAGCCAATCAAAAGATACAGCCGATTATATCGATATTTTCAACAAATTTTCGACACTCGCAAAGGAATCAAAACCTACAGGAACCCCCCGTAAACTCAGAACCTTGAAATTTGGCATGAAGCATTGTCATATAATGCAAATATAGGAAAAATTGCGAAAATCACATTATTTTAGTTATATAATATAATAAGAATATTTTAATAAAATGAAACTTACTACCTTATTTCTCACGAACGAATAAAGAAGAAAATTTATACCAAATACCTAGGTCTATTGTCCCTGTAAGCAGTGAAAAAATTAAACTTCTAAGTTAACGCGATCAAAAGACACAGCAGTTTATACCGACACCTTAGACGAATTTCCGTCACACGCTAGGAAATCAAAACCTACAAGGTATTTCCCGTGAACTCAGAATCTTGAAATTCGGCATGAAGCAACGTTATAACAGACAGATAAAGGAAAAATTGCGAAAATGATAAATTTGAAGTTCCATAAAATATTATTTTTCTTACATGACATAAAATATTTTTTTAATAATTATAAGCTTACACTTTTTCACATGAACGCGTAGAGATATTAAAGTTGAAATTCATATCAAACACTTCTTAAATCTAATTACCTCTAAAATGTGAAAAATTCTAAATCAACGCATAAATTCAAAATGCTGAGGTAGTACCTACCTATAATCAGACCGCATATTTTGAAATTCGCCACTACTCGCAACGGAATCAAAACATAGACTACTTCCCGTTGACATTGAATATTGCATTTTGGTATGAAACAATAGCATAAGGTAACCTAACAGAAAAACCTGAAACCTTTTAAAATTTTTAGGCACAGTAACTAGTTAAACCAAAACAAAGACCAACATAATCGTCATTCAATCTAAATATTTTGGTGAATGTAGTTCTGTATATAACCTAAATGCGTCCTAACTGCTGTGTTATACTTAGTACCTACTTATAAATATATTCAAAGACATTACTTATAATTTCCTATTGTTATCAATGATTATCAGACAGCTTGCTTCCTACTGGCGAAGCGGGACGGGGGGAGTAAGTAGTAACGAACGAACGCGCAAGAACTAGCCGCCCGCTGGCGCGAAGGCAGGCGGTTGGTCAAGGGAAAGGGTATCGCGGCACAGCGAGCGGCAGCCGTGCTCCATACGCACGTGCGCTTAGATGCTGTTCGTACGTGTACCGAAATTAGTAAAATTTGCGACAATTTCTCGTTGATTTTGTTTACTTCTACTTTGTTTATCAATAAACCGCTTTTTTTATACGTTATAAACTAGTGCTTGACCGCAATCACGCCTGATGGTAAGCAGTGATGCGATCGTTGATGGTAAAGCGTGCTAGTTTATTAAGAGCCTATTCACTCTAGTCTTGAAGACACTCAAATTGTAATGTGACGGAAACACCATCGCTGGCAAATTGTTCCAGTCCCTCGATATAAAAGAGGAAGCGAAACGCTTCGTCCGGATCGCAGTGGTGTCAACAACGTAAGGGTGGAAACTCGCCGTACGATGGGCCGTCCGATGGTGGAACGGAGATGGGGGAATTAAATCATGCAATTCCCTTGCACACTCACCAGAATGCATCTTAAAGAAGACCGAAAGGCTGGCTACTCTACGCCTGTGCTCCAGGCTTTGGAGACCGCTACGTTTGTACGGCGGAACCCTCGGTGTGTGAGTCCGACTCGCACTTGGCCGGTTTTTTTTCCTATCTGACTACTCTGAGAAGAAAGACCGAAACAAACATAGAGGTCTTTTTAAAATCCAGATATAATCTCGGTCAGATTATATGAACACCATATAGAATGGATGTCAGAAATGGTCTTGTGAAGAAAGAACCACACAGTTTGAGTGGACCTCATTGGAAATCATTCAACTCAACTCTAACGATTTTAATAATTCAAGTCATAAAAGGAGTATATTTGTAGGAGTACAGGAGTAGTTTTAGTTCTATTCAAATTTATGTTGACAATTGATTTTATTTGAACTCAGCCGATTATAGATTATGCCGATGCCTGTTACCTGGATGCTACTGAGGAGCTCTTAAACAAGCTTGCGCGCTTGCAAAGCCTGTGCATTCGCTTTCTTTTCGGTCTTCGTAAATATGACCATGTTTCTCACCTTCGCAAGGAACTCAAATGGCTACCAATCCGTCTTCGCAGGAATAATAGGATTTTATGTCTCCTTCACAACCCGTCTTACTTCTCCTTTCACAGGTCTGCTGGAAGATATTTCTTAAGAAATAAGCAGCACCTTTGTACTTTGATCTTTTTGACATATCCGTATCTATTTGTTGTGTGTCCATAAATAAATATCATGTTATATCAGTGTCACGCTAGATTATTATTAGTTCACATTTCAATAAATTAACATGTAGCACATATCGTCAGCAATAGGTATTGTTAAGTGAAACCCTTGTCCCTTTGTTAGAAGTGAAACCAAGTAATACTCGGACAATATCGGTACATTAAGTACGGAACTAAGAAATAACAGAAAGGGTTTTCAATTCACTTTGAAAGGCTTTTGCCTTATTATGTTTTCATGTTTTGAATACAAAGCCTATTATATTTTTTTAAGAGGATAGGGAATTATACCTTATCCTCTTGAAAAAAATTTGGTTTGAAAAAGTTCGCTATAGGTATATTTTAATTTTAACTTTCTTATAGCTAAGCTCAATCTAATACAATTTTATTACAAAAATTATAGTCTATCTTTACATTTCTTAGCGAACAAAGTCCATTCACTAAAAGTTTTCATGAATACTTTTGTAAAGCTTGGTACACGAGAGTAATTCTGATCCATCGACATTACTGACAATTAGTTGAGACGGCATGGTTAGCGCAGTGGACTGTTGCGCTGCGTGTCGCGGGTAGTAGTTGTTCCGGGTCTGGATGTTTGTGTATGTGAGTTATATAACGCGATACAGGAAAAATTACTGGTGTGGGGCAACGATTGAAAAAGATGATGAGAGCATTTAACGCGTCTAACAAAATAATATGCATAAAAGTAAAACTGTAGTTTCCTTTGGTAATCTTTCTAGTGTCTCACATGAACTAAGTTGTAAGCTTCGTTATAAGCACATGAGTTAGCATTGCTTATGTATTGTGTGTGTGTTTGCATGTGTGAGCGGTAATTAGTAGCTACTTCTGCTGCGGCTCAGCTAATGCGGCCCAAGTTTGTCGGTCTTAAGTCATTCATATGCTAATGCCGTTGAGTATGCCAGTTAATTAGCACTGTAAATTTATAACGCAACTGCATATTATTTCCGTAGAACTTTATTTGCTACTACTGTGTTATTATTGTACGCTTTTAAGTCCTTCTAAAATTGTAGATTATTAATTCATACATTAAATTGTATATAATAAACTTGAAATAAAAATAATTATTAATATAAAGCTAGTGATAACACACCTCTACAAATATGTAATTTGACCAAAATGAAGCAATCGGTCATCCTGACACATTGCTAATTCATACACCTACATAAATGTACAATATATCTGAGAAGGGCGTTTCTCTGTAATTAACTTCAGTGACGTATACTAAGACTCATTAAAATACAAAATTGTGTTCATTAATCGAATAATTAAACGGCCTGTGATTACGTTAACAGCTTCATCCTGATTGGGTTATGATAATTATAACGATCTGAATACTCGACAATCGGCTGATAGGTAGGTAATTAGATCCACAGTTAATTGAAGTAAGCTTATTAAAATGAACGTCGATCTTGTTCTGCTTATTGTTACTAAGTAAAGCGGATCACGTCTGCCCTACTACTTAACTTGCTGGACATATTGCTGGTAGATACTGCACGGCTAACGCAGTGGTTAAGCTATTGACTGCTGAGCTGCGTGTCGCGGGTTCGATTCCCGCACGGAACAAATATTTGTATGCAAGTAGTTGGCTGGCTGTTTTTACCCGACTACGGCAAAGCAAAAGGAGGGTTATGATTTTGACAGGCTATGTATGTATGTATGTATGTATGTTCATCTGTTCCCTCGTAACTTCTAAACTACTTATTAGAATTCGACAAATGACATATCATTACAAGCGTCTTAATTGTCCGCTGGTTATAGGCTACTAGCTTTCCACCCGCGGCTTCCCCCGCGTAGAGTTCGGTTATATCGCGCTTTTTAGATTTCCCTCGGGAATATCAATTTTTTCCGGGATAAAAGGTAGCCTATGTTCTTTCTCAGGGTCTAAAGATTGTCTGTGCCAAATTTCATCAAAATCGGTTGAGAGGTTTAAGCGGGAAAGCGTAACAGACAGACAGACAGAGTTACTTTCGCATTTATAATATTAGTATGGATATGGGGTTTCACAAAATCTAATGTGGCGCCCTCTAGCGGACAAAACATACAGAGTAAAAAAATATAGTTAAGGTAAATATGCCGTGTTTGGTATCATTTGAAAGCGCTTTACTTGTACATTTTGAATATATATATATATATATATTGCTAGCATTTTCTTGTGACATTACCTGTATGCATGAGCTGGTTGCATATAATTCACATCTTTTCATTCATAGCTTCTTTACTACTTATCAGAATAAGACCACTGCAGTACCATTAGAAGGGCCTTGATATTCTGTTAGTTATGAGTTATAAAGCTTGTCACCAAATTTAGTATTGCGCCCTCTAGCGGTCAAAAAGTACTATGTTAATATAAAATTAAAATAAATATACCGTGTTTGGTATCTCGTGAAAGAGCTTCACGAGTACTTTATGCTTGTACATAATTACAAGAATGCTTTAATGATGTTAAATATGAGCGATAAGAGTAAAGCGTAGATCACGGGAACTGAATCGCTTTATGCAATGTAGAGCAGTGTGAACATTAATAGAATATGTAATGCACTAATGAAAACGACATAAGCTGGGAGTAACTCCACGCGGTGAAGGCGGAAACAGCTTGATAACTGGCTATAACTCCCATAAAAATGTCCTCTGCACTATAGACCTTTGGGCTTAAGTTGTTTAATGTGCGTGTAGATGTAATATGTCAAGTATCTAGTTTTTAGTTCATCAATTTAACTTTTGTTAATATTATGCGCCACAAATACACTTTAACACCAAATAGTACAAATAATAAAAAGTAAAAAAAAACTAAAACCCAACCACGACAATTTTCATGTTTGGAAAGACGTAGTCACACGTTACATATACCTACGACAACGTGTGACTACGCCTTTCCAAACATGAAAATTTATCTCTACATAGTGAATACTGCATTCTTCATAATAGTTTTGTATGACATTATTGTCAATTTACAACGAAGGTATCTTGACTGTGTCCATTTACTTGCAAGTACATTAGCAACTTTGTTCAGTTCAGTATTCTGAAAATCTTGTTTTATACTTTTTCAGCGTCGTTTTTTGTCGTAGTTGGGTTTTAGTTTTTTACTTTGTGTATGTGAGTTTATATGTTTGTAAAGGCACCTATGATACAGGAGACATTCCGAGTGTGGGGCAACGTTCTTATACATATAAAATAATAATAATAAATCAAAATCTTCATTTCATAGAATTATTTTATTTCACAAATTGTGATTATATAATCGAAATATCAGATCAGGCAAAATTGTGCATATCTATATGAGGGTACTCAAATATGTAAATTTCAGGAAAAGGGATACTCTTCAGGAACCCAATGATGAGGAATTATTTTCATTTCCATGCAGATCCGGTAATAAACCTCGACTGCGCATGGACACCGGAAAAGCGCATAAAATGAGTCGGTCTCACGAGAAAACCTGTAAAAGTACCTATTATATAAAGAATTGTTGGGAACATTTTAATCAAGTGCTGAAGACGATGTGACTTCGTGGTACTAATGTCAGGGAACAAAGTAATGCAGTAGAACAACGCACGTCATGATCAAGGAATGATCCGGCTTTTCCTTTGATATCTGTGAAAAAAATATTGACTGGTCAAAATTATACATAATTGTATGGTTTTAGGTTTTAAAAAATTGCTATTCACTTAATGAAACCGATTGGTTTCAAAGAAATGACGATACATATCCACGGCTTATTGATTAATAAGCCGTGGATATGTATCGTCATTTCTCTTATAGGTATCTATGCAATTAATAAACTAGTATTATGCAATTAATATTTTCAATCATTCAGTCAAATAAGACATTGACTAAAAACATTGAAAATAAAAAAAAAGATACCTACTTATACACAAATTATGTACTTAGGTAGTCAAAACAACCGCATGGTCTTGAGTGAACCTTCTCTGTTCAATCGTTGTGTTAATATCGGTTGAGAGGCGATGGCCGGAATAAGCCGATTGCTTGCCGATCTCTACGACTGAGTTTAATTGTGTCGCCAACTTGATGCGCGACACCATCCGCGCCGCGCACTCAACGGTTCAGGGTTAAGCAATCAAATAAACCGTAGCACTGAGAAACGAATACGCACACAAATACAGGTTTTGGTTGTGATACAGTTGACATTGTAATTTTCTGTTGTATGTATACCTACTCCAGTTTTCACTCTATTCCTCTCTAGTAAAAACTAGAGTATTTCAAAGTTATTTTTTGTTCAAGTACCTAATAGGCACAGTAATAATATCATAGGCTAAAGAATTATGATACAAGTCAAAAATAACGAGTTACAAATACAAGGATAAGATCATTATACGAGCCATAAGTGAGACATTTATCTTACTTATGCGAATCATCTGCGCCCATACAGGCATTCATATAAAATATCCACACACAATTTATTGTTAGCGCATTTCATATAAAAACGAATTAAACTCTGAATATAAATTGGTTATTTTTCGCTGAGGACCATATTTTGCAAATGACTAAACAGTCATGTTAAAGCTAAACATCAAACACATTTAAACAAAATATTTATGTAGAAATTACAAGCATCGTGCGCGATTTTGTGAGCAATTTGATCACAGTTGAGTAATTAATGGTAAGTGGCAAAATTAAACACCGTAGGTGTTGGTTGTTCCTCCAGTGTGGGGGTGTCATATCTCTGTGTCTACTAATGTTTCCTAAAAGACTACCGATTCGCTAGTGAGGATATAAGTTCGTACTTACATATATTTTACTGTTACATTATCCGCGCCTCATACATCTTTCGCAGCGGCCGGCAGATAGAAGCCGCTCCTTAATCCCTCATATTAATCATACCCCAAAAACAAGAGCTAAGGATTTCTGAAGATACGTTCAGTAAAGCAAAAAATATGTAGCTGATTTTACGCTAAACTTACAAGCGACGGAAGTGTCTAAAGAAAATTGCTTCAATTTTGCACTCGAAACTTTAGTTAATTTTGCTTTTAAAATAGAGCGTTTACATACATACCTACTGAATATAGTAGCGCCATTAAAAATCATGAGGAAATTCCGTTCGAGATCGTAGAGGAGATGGCATCGTACAATAATGGTAAAATATTAGTAGAGAGCACAACGGAGCTGTTCGTTCGATACGCGTGAGGGAGGTCGCTCTATTCAACTTAATGGCGTTTTAGAGAATGTTTGCAGCCGCAGAAATACAAGTCGCTGAGGTCGCAGACTGTGACTGCCAATATACGGGCCATACAAAGTGGCTTACAAATGTTTAACCACTGAGTTCTGAATCTTTCTGAAGTGCTTTAGAATTGAATGCGTCAATAGCTACCGAGTAACGTTTAGACATGCTTTCATATTTTGTTAGTGGTCGCAACGTTCGTGTTTGTTACGAAAAGAAATCTCGGAAGTGCACATAGTTGTGTGCGTCGTAATTAATTTGGAACGTGATCAAATAAAATACGAAGCGGCTGAAATTAGCATTGTTACATGATATGTACCTACATCATTTGTTTCATTAACAAAAGCAAAAAAATACCGTTGTTGAGTCGAAAAAAGCAAACAAGGAGCTCAATTTTTATTAAAAACAACATCATATTTATTTCGGCTTTGTTTATTTTTGCCAGGATTTTTATATCAATAGTCGTATTATTTATTTGAATAAAAACACTCGTACAATAAGAACTATTTCGGAGCACAATGCCGCTTTCTCAGCGGGACGTAATTCGGTCGCTAACGGTTCACTTCAATGCTGGTTTAATGGCTGTTAATCCCTCTTTAGTAATAATAGGTACGTATAGTATAGTACGCGTAGTATTTTTTATAATAAAATGTTCCAAAGCCAAATTAAATGGTAGTTGCCAAAGGCGGGTCTCACTGTAGGACATTTTTTGTTTCATAAAAATAAACTATAAATTATAATTCCCACATACCCAGTCCAAATTTTTAGAGTATCTACTGCGTTTATAAGCACTAGAAAGTAATGAGATCAACTTCATTCATCATTTCAACAGATCATTTCTTTTTCTAACTCTTCTGACTGACTAAGAGGGCACTGTAGTGCCCCCGCCAAGTCGAGCGCGAAGCAAACACTGCCGTACCATTCTTTACCCGAACCATTTCGCTGCATTTTCAGGCCCCTATTTAAGAACCTCTGGATAAGACCAGAACGCTGAAATTTTCGTCATCGAGTAAGCTATAATTACATACTTAAAATCTATAATTTCGAGACTGTACGTCATTTAATTCTGAAGATAAGCGATAGTAAAGTTCCGTGTTTTCGACACTCACTCACTCATGATCATCAAAATAGAACTAGTACTTCCCATAAACTCAGAGAGCTGAAATTTGGTTCAGAGTTAGGGTTTAATAGCCATATAAAGGGGAAAATATTAAATCTAGAATAATCGAAGATCTGGACTACCTGATAACCCGGATTAGAAAATAAAAGCCCAGCCAAACTATTAGAGATTAACGTACCACCGTTACAAAAAAAATTCAACTTGGTAGGCTTCATTAACCGACTTTATATATATTTTCTATATATATATATATTTTTATATATATTATCACCGATTACTCTAAGACGCCTAGACCGATTTGCAAAATTCTTTATTTGTTTGAAAGGGTACCTTCCAGGTGGTCTCATAGTTACCAAGTTAGGATCTGATGATGGAAGACCAGAGAAATCAAGGAGAACTTTCAAAAATCGTAGGGAGTCACCCTGCAGTGCATTTCTAAGTATTTTCATTAGGTCTTTTTATACTCTAGAATTTAAATTTCATTACTTTTTAGAGATAAACAAGCGTCTTGAGCGAGATTTGGCAATTTTTTAGATAATGTTTTTGGTGGGATTGTAATATTTCTTGATGATTCTGATCTAAAATATTCCTTCTTGATATTTTAAATGAGGATTGAGATAGCATCTTTCCGTTTTTAAAACTCTGAGTATATTTATGTATCTTTTATTTTTATTGCGATGTATTGGCCCCGATTCGCTCGTTGACCAACTATTTTTTGTTTATAATTATAAACTGGTGCTTGACTGCAATCCCTCACACACCGCACGCGGCACACACCGCACGCGGCACACACCGCACGCGGCACACACCGCACGCGGCACACACCGCACCCGGCACACACCGCACTCGGCACACATCGCACGCGGCACACACCGCACACACACCGCACCTCCGGCACACACCGCACGCGGCACACACCGCACGCGGCACACACCGCACGCGGCACACACCGCACGCGGCACACACCGCACGCGGCACACCGCACCCGGCACACACCGCACTTCGGCACACATCGCACGCGGCACACCGCACGCGGCACACACCGCACCCGGCACACACCGCATCGCGGCACACACCGCACGCGGCACACACCGCACGCGGCACACACCGCACGCGGCACACCGCACGCGGCACGCACGCGGCACACACCGCACGCGGCACACCGCACGCGGTACCGCACGCGGCACACACCGCACGCGGCACACACCGCACGCGGCACACACGCACGCGCCACACGCCGCACGCGGCACACATCGCACCCGGCACACACCGCATGCGCCACACACCGCACGCGGCACACACCGCACGCGGCACACACCGCACGCGGCACACACCGCACGCGGCACACACCGCACGCGGCACACACCGCACGCGACACACACCGCACGCGGCACACACCGCACCACAACTGCTCCAACACGTCCGTAATTTAGCTTCAGTGCATCTGTTTCTTTCTATTTCGTAAAGAAATGGACAGAAGATAAATTAGTAGTTAATTCCTGTCAAATTAAGATATTCTGCAGACAATTTAGACTTGATTAAAATATGCTGTCTAAAAATACGTCAATATACGTCAGGCGCGGAATGGTTTGACAGGGCTAACCTAATACATTATCATCTGAGCATAGGCTAAGAACATTGTTACTAACAAATTATGGAAGTAATTCCGAAATAAATTTTATTATTATTCTCTTTATTTTTCTATATGTACATATTTTTTACATTTTTAAATATTTATATAATAAATAAAAAAACATTTAAAAATATAAAAAATAGTAGCCCACCGGTATCGGGAACAGGGTTACAGATGGGGTTGCTTATTATTATTATTATTATAATGAAACAAAAATAAAAAGATGCACTAAACTTAAATTCAGATTATGAACGAGACAATGAACGCGAGTGTCTGGCTGTAGCCATCAAGTTCATCCTATCGAGTATGTATCCCAAAGATAACGAATAAAGTGTTTACTAATACAACAGCAATATTATTATGAACGAGACAATGAACGCGAGTGTCTGACTGTAGCCATCAAATTCATCCTATCGAGTATGTATCCCAAAGATAACGAATAAAGTGTTTACTAATACAACAACAATATTATTCGAGATTAATCTAATTCAATACTTTTTCAACAATATGAACGTTCTGAACGCTTCCACTCACACATACAAACATACATGATAATAGATAGATTGGTTTGTAATAGCCCCGCATATACAAACTCGTCGGTTCCTCACTAACTGATAACTGAGAGGTATTGAATGTCGCATTTCCCCGGAGCCCCTCGGGAGCTATATTTCAGCGGTATAGAGATATCAACTGACAAGTAACTGCATAGCCCGTTCAGTACATTTAAGCTAAACCCATCACGAACAAAAATATTCCTTGTTGCATTGGAATAAGGTTTGTACATCTCGCATATAATGGTGATCCTGATGCAACTATCCAGTGGGACCGCAATCGACACCCGATAACTTTATATAAGAATTGAATTTAAAAATATTGTGAAAGTAGTGTCTTACAAGATATTTTATTGTGCCATTTCTTTATGATGAGCTGCAATGAATAATACATTGGCACTATCTGAGTTTGTGGGATTGTCTTTATGACGTTTTATTTCATTTTGTTTTATGAGACTTTTAGAAGCTCTTATTCGGTCATTTTGTGCCAGAGAGCAGACAGAAGTATACATTTTAGATGACAGATGGATAAGCAGGTAGTGAACAACTATCAGACCAAAATGAAACAATGAGTGGTCCATTCTACAACACGCGGCTTAAATGCGATACATCGAGATGACTAACTATTTATGCACTATTCACTGACCCACTGACCTTTCAAACTTACTCCAGTAACTTGTTGACCTACTCTCCTTGCATATTATACGTGGTTAGATCGTCAAACTTTTGTTCCTAACTCGATCATTCTATAATCGTTCAAAATATTTTGTATTTAAATGTTTTATTTGCTAAAACTGGGTCAGCATAAATCTTGTCCGGCATAAAATGGCTAAAGAGCTTTATTATTTGCAGCCGATTATATTATTTTGCGGTCATAATATAACTAAAAATATGAAGACTGTTAGTATCTTATTATAAAAGAAATATACCTACAAAAAATTATGTAAAATACGTTATGTTATAATTATGTGTCAACCACATGTAAAGTCGATGATTTTTTTCAGGTTTAACTGAAATAAGGATTGTAATAGCATTATACATAATTATATGTATGTATAATCTTCTTTTTTTGTTAAAATTTATGTCTTTCATTTCCAACCACCCAATTATATTCAAAGCCCGTAACAGACGGAATTTTAGACCTTTGAAATCAGGATATAGCAAATATACCTTGATTTCAATTACGAGGAGACCCTCAGGTCATTTCATCGGCATCACATAATAACGTAATGAGCCAACCTATTTGTAACAGTATTTCCTCCTAAATTTATTCAAAGCCTCGCCGTCGACATTCATCTTATTTTTCTCGGTCCAACAGAACCCTCCCCCCTCCCCCCTACCTCTTACGTGTCATTCAATCACGGAGGTATAATCTGATGTTTGGTAAATGACATTGACTGCTCGTACAGATTTTGAGCTATTATTTGTCGGAAGTAAATAAGTTCTTTAAAGTATTTTTTTTTTAATTTTAGTAATTTTGAATCGGTTTACAAAATTATCTCTATTGTCATATAACTATCACATTCTGTCTACCGTTTCCCATCTGTTTTGAAGTCAGCTTTTAGTCTAACTGAATGCAGTTACATTTATTCAAAATAGGCTGAGAATCAGTAGTTTTGAACATCAATATTACAGAACCAGTCCCCTCAAAACGCCCGCCCTTCGCCACTTCCTAGTGCTTTCGCTGGGAAGAAGAAGTGGCGGAAAAACTCTCCAACAGCAAAGCTGTCTGTTCATTTAAAAATAATTATTTTAGATGATGCGACTGCCTAACTAACTTCCACAACTCATTTAGTGGGTCTCATGATATCTCTTTATACAACGTGCTTTCCGACGTACCTACTGAGGGTATACATATTGAATGGCCAGGCATCCATGGACCCGTGTGATTGTCATTATTAGCCCCTCAATTGGCAGTCATTTTACTTAAGTTGGTATTTCTCGGCGGTAGGCTATAACATTGGGTGCCGGCAGGAAGTTACCACCCACCAGACAAAGTCTTGCGGCCAAGCGATTCGTCGTGTTCCGGCATGATGTCTGGTGAAGCCGTACGGAGGAAGGGTCTGAGCAGTTGTCTTGCGATGTGCGCCGGGTGCAATGCGCCAAATGTTGTTGTGTCGGGAGTTTGGTCGTGTAGGGTCTCCATATCAAAGTCCCTCTGGCGCAACATCGTTGGTCGTGTTGTTGAGTTTAACATTGCATCATCTCGTTTAACTGCCGTCTTCCTTCCTATTTACTCAGGTTTTTTTTTGTGAAAAGGTTAATATACTAGCGCGCTTAACTATTAATGATAGCATCACTGCTTACCATCAGGGACGGTTGCGGGCAACCACTAATTTATAATTAATAAAAAAAGAATACTCGTAATAACAACGATGACATGTGGATGCACTATAAGGTTTCCCTTCACATTACCTACATGTAACACAGGCGCGATGTTATATCAATGTCAATATTAATCATAAAATGAGCGTTGTTACTGCAAGCGATACTTATGGGTTTATTTGCTATAGGTACTCGGAACTGAGGTGTTGGGCTCTGGTTATAAACGTTGAACAACGTTAAGCGCTGTTTGCGAGTTTTTGTGCCTTGGAGAGGCGAGTGATCTTTTTGCCACCTTTTCCTGTAGAATTGATCGTTTCATCCGGAAGATTTTTTTGGTAAAAGTAATCTTTTAGAGCTGACTAAATCCAAAACAAAAAGGTAAATAGCCTGCATTTACCTTTTCTATTTCGTAAGTTATACATAGTATATATTGCTCTGATAGATTAAGAGTGAATACTATGTAAATACTGGTATAAAATGCCTAAGGCATTAAGTCCGCCATTGTGCAATGTTGTTATTTGTGCATGAAGTTTTAATAAATAAAAAAAAATACTTGTTGTAAAGTTACCATTTACTGGGTACGTCTTTCATGAATTTGAATGTGCTCTGGCTGTTGAGAGTACATATGTGATGCTTATTCTAATGTCTCACTGGTTGATCATCGCTTAGCTTCCACGGTTCTTTTTTATGATGTTTTGATTTAAAACAGTTCGTGGAGTTTCTCTACGCTACGAGTTTCAATGAGCACATAGCTTCATCTTTCTGATTGATCGACCTTTTGAAAATCCAATAGTGCCTGTAATTGATTTATTTGAAAAACATGCTTTGAGTTTGAGTTTGAAAAAGTTTGTAACATACACGATAGTTTACATTTGATGTACACTCATCCTTTTCAGAAGCAGAATATCATTAGTACCTTAAAGTGAGGAAATTGTAGTCTAATTGTACGTCACAGAGGATGTATGGTTGTTCCAGTTTAGATCCCACATCACGGGCGCTGCTACCTCCCGTATTGTACGTCACAGAGGATGTATGTCTGTTCCAGTTGACATCCCACGTCACGGGCGCTGCTACCTCCCGTATTGTACGTCACAGAGATGTATGTCTGTTCCAGTTGATATCCCACGTCACGGGCGCTGCTACCTCCCGTATTGTACGTCACAGAGGATGTATGTCTGTTCCAGCGATATCACGGGCGCTGCTACCTCCCGTATTGTACGTCACAGAGGATGTATGTCTGTTCCAGTTGACATCCCACGTCACGGGCGCTGCTACCTCCCGTATTGTACGTCACAGAGGATGTATGTCTGTTCCAGTTGACATCCCACGTCACGGGCGCTGCTACCTCCCGTATTGTACGTCACAGAGGATGTATGTCTGTTCCAGTTGACATCCCACGTCACGGGCGCTGCTACCTCCCGTATTGTCCGTCACAGAGGATGTATGTCTGTTCCAGTTGACATCCCACGTCACGGGCGCTGCTACCTCCCGTATTGTACGTCACAGAGGATGTATGACTGTTCCAGTTGACATCCCACGTCACGGGCGCTGCTACCTCCCGTATTGTACGTCACAGAGGATGTATGACTGTTCCAGTTGACATCCCACGTCACGGGCGCTGCTACCTCCCGTATTGTACGTCACAGAGGATGTATGTCTGTTCCAGTTGACATCCCACGTCACGGGCGCTGCTACCTCCCGTATTGTACGTCACAGAGGATGTATGTCTGTTCCAGCGACATCCCACGTCACGGGCGCTGCTACTCCCGTATTGTACGTCACAGAGGATGTATGTCTGTTCCAGTTGACATCCCACGTCACGGGCGCTGCTACCTCCCGTATTGTACGTCACAGAGGATGTATGTCTGTTCCAGTTGACATCCCACGTCACGGGCGCTGCTACCTCCCGTATTGTACGTCACAGAGGATGTATGTCTGTTCCAGTTGACATCCCACGTCACGGGCGCTGCTACCTCCCGTATTGTACGTCACAGAGGATGTATGTCTGTTCCAGTTGACATCCCACGTCACGGGCGCTGCTACCTCCCGTATTGTACGTCACAGAGGATGTATGTCTGTTCCAGTTGACATCCCACGTCACGGGCGCTGCTACCTCCCGTATTGTACGTCACAGAGGATGTATGTCTGTTCCAGTTGACATCCCACGTCACGGGCGCTGCTACCTCCCGTATTGTACGTCACAGAGGATGTATGTCTGTTCCAGTTGACATCCCACGTCACGGGCGCTGCTACCTCCCGTATTGTACGTCACAGAGGATGTATATCTGTTTCAGTTGACATCCCACATCACGGGCACTGCTACCTCCCGTATTGACAGACGCACATTAAACATCCCGCAACGATGTATGCATATTTGTCCCAAACACATTGTTTGCCTTAGTTATTTGCCTCGTGTAATTATATGAGCAAATAAATAATTTATTAGCCCCAATTAACGATTCATTGACCTCACTGAAATGTGAACGTAATGGAATATTTACTTTGTAACGTAAGTCAGTGTTGTGCTGTATTTGTGCTATGTGGCTTAATAATGCAACGGTTTGTGAAGCTGACCACTGCAGGGCTGACAGAGGATGACGATTTTAAAAGGCTTTGAGTGTACATAGTTGACGGAAAATTTTTTTTAAAGCTCTGAGTGTACATACGTCGTGTTATTACGTGTGTTGTACCATATTATTGTTTATATTTTACCAGAAGAGCAATTTTCGTCATTGTAAGACGGTTCACAGTCTGATCCCAGTCCTACTATACCTATCAAAGACTAACGCCCCCCCCCCCCGGCTTCGCACAGGTGTTTTTTTTTTTTTAATAAAAGGTATATTTATGTAAGAAAAAGATATTTATACAAAAAAGGTAATATTTAATAGAAAAAGGTAATATTATATAGAAAAAGGTAATATTCGTTTTATATTTTGTATCTAATAAAAAATACCATCGAGCACTTTTGTAGATTTTAATATTCTTTTAAAACTGTACCACATCACTTTGCCCTGTTGTCAATAACTTCTGCAGTCACCATATTTTCACACTTTGGGTTACGTTATTATAAGTACTAACCGGTTGAGAATACGCCCTGGTCTTCCTGTGACTATTGACAGGACGAGTGATTTGAACAGTGTGAAAATAATTTTATTGTAAGTGTCGGGGGAGTGAGTGGGAAAAATGATATCAAAATCTCAGCCAGGGATGCGTCTATGACGCTAAAGTTGATTTCCAATGGAAAATCTCCGGGTCATGTTGGATTGGGAGTGGGGCATTTACAGCATGCCTCATATAAAATATATGACCATATATATATACAATATGCAAAGAAAACCCCGTCCGACCCATAAAGATAATAAAGGTTAGGTGAACACATGACCAAATAATAGTACATTACGATATTAGTGCGTAATGATGGTTATAACATGCGAGGCGGAATTTCAGCCCGAGCCGAAGGCGAGGGTGTAATTGAGCCGAGCATGTTATAACAAATACGCACGTATATCGTACGACGTTTTTTAACACACTTGCGAGGAAACAGAAAAAAAAGTATTTTATATTTTGTTCATTTTAAATAAACTCAATCTGTGAATGCACACTGTTGCTTTCCCGCCATTAGTATTATTATTTGCCATTTCAAATATGGAACAGCGCGCAGCGCGAGCCGTGCGGCGGCGATCAGTTGCATAATTACCTGAAATGGAAAATAATGCTGTTATGGAATTTGTATGGACTATAACTTAACTATTTGCTTTGATAACACACGCGTTTGTTATGGCCTGCTTTACATATTTAAAACCGGTGCAATTACATCAGCTTTACGAGCAAGGGTGTTAAAAAATATATAATTTTACATAATCCTCGTAATAATGAATTTTGAAATATTCTTTTTTTCCGCGAATTAATTCAAACTTCCCCATATAGTTTTTTTAAACTGACAACAACATTTCGACGGTATTATTATGAGCGATGCGATCGCCAGACGCGTGCCTTGCCCCCTCCGCCCGCCCATGTATTGCCTACCGCACAGGTATTAAGTTACCTCCTTTTGCGAAATAAAATCAATTTTTTTAGGGGGATTTTTTAAGTTTAGCTCGGCTTTGTTTTATGTAATGAGTAAATACCGAAAAATCAATTTACACAGCCCTGATTGTTATAGCACCATAACAGCTGATGGAAGTACCAAGTTATTGATGTAATAATTGAGCCATTTACGTTAAGTTCCACTGACCGTCCGCAATTCGCTCCCGAAGTGACCACTAGACAGACTAATAAGCGTCGCAGTATCGCCTTTTTGTACGCATCGAGCCATTCGTGTCATCAAATTGTCGAAGAGAAGGTTATATTTGATCGCCATTTCACTGTGAAACACCTTCACGTTGTGGCGACGACCGGCCTGAAAAACGTCGACGACCTACAAAGACACACACTTGATTTTGAAATTTAGGTGTGGGAAGCATGGTTTGTTTTTGCATAACAGTGAATCCTTTCCGTGCACGTTGGCGGATTTTATGATATTATAGCGACAATAGTTACGTGTATTGGGAAATAAAAGTTGTTGTTCGTTCATAAACGTCTGTTTCGTGTCAAATTTAGTACAATTTATTGGCAAACAAACTAAGTTCGCTCTACTCGTTAGGAGCCGTAACGATCGGTACTGTTAACTTCTATAGTTATGTTTACAGGTTCACTAACATTAAAAGCATTAAGGCGTTTTTTGCTGTATAAGGTAGTTATATCTAGTTAGCGTTGAATCGAGTATCATCACTTCATCCTAAATATTGCATAGTAACTTCATGTTCAAATACTTCACTTCACTAATGCTAAAGCTAATTTACACGAAATGTTGGGTTATTCTAAAGAATCATGCAAATACGAAAAAAAAAAGAAGAAAAGAAAACATTTCATTTGCGTTACTATTTATTATTTATTTGATGTATAAAATACACAATATACTTATACCATAAAGATTCCTAAAATGCATTCAATAGTTTTTATTAACCAACGATTGCACTTTCCATCACCTCTGTCCAGGTCGGTCAAGACCCAATAATTTATTAAAGGAGTCACCAGCTCACCGCGCCATATTCGAGTGGGCTTGCCGCGATGTTGATTAACTAGGCCTACTTCCCAGTTAATCGTGGTTGTAAAATTACGTCATTAACATTGATATACTTTCAAAGCCATGAATACAATACACCTCTTTAATTTTCCACAAGCCATAAACAAAGGAACAAAACGCGGCGCACTTCAAAGATTTCCCGGATTGTCCCCGCTTGTCCCCCGGTTATCCTCGCTTGTCCCCGGTTGTCCTCCGTTTGCCCCAACGTCGCCACTCTTTGAGTATTTCACTTCCTTTACGGTCGGCACGTTGCTTTAATATTTGTCTGTAGGAACATAACATAATATTCCAGACTCAGATTTCATAGTTTTGTGGCTTGGCGTTAGGGATTATAAAATAATTAAAATACTTATTTTTACACCAATATTAAAAAAAAAATGGTTGCCTGTAAAGTCGGTATACGGGCGAAAGTTTTACGTGACAACGACTTTGAGTGGTAAAATAATTTTAATGTGAATATTCATTCGTGTAGTAGGAAGAAGGATGAAATAATAGTAACAATTTAAAACATTTATTTATACAAAGAATTATATTTAAAACATTAATTTATACAAAGAATCTCGCACTGAATTTCATATTAACAAAATTTTATTTTTACACGAAACTACCTTCACATTATCCTTAGTCATTTATTTCATCATGTTATATTATCAGTCTGAAATTATTTACCTTTGCTGTTTGAATTGTTGCGATGGACGAAACTACCTTCACATTATCACTACACAATTGTTTTACAAATAACTGGCAACGTGTAAACTTGTATGCAGGCGCCTAAGCGAAATAGAAGCGCAAGACATGAACCGGTGTGTATGCCTATCTCTCTCACTCTCTCTCTCTCGCTCTGTCTCTCTCGCTCTGTCTCTCTCGCTCTTAGGCGGGCTAACTGTGCTCGAGTGGAAGGGACGCGTGCCTTTCACTTTTTATTTATGTCTGTCTCTCTCGCTCTTAGGCGGGCTAACCATGCCCGAGTGGAAGGGACGCGTGCCTCTCACTCGCTCTCATTGTGAGCGCATAACGTGAGCGGAGCGTAACGCAGTTTCTTGAAGTGTCACCCGGCAAACCAATTTATAAGACGTTGTCACGTCAAAATTTTAAAATCTATCCGTATCAGGTATGACTAATTCAGGTATATTTGTGTACGTTTATGATTATGTATGTCAATATTAATATAAACCGTCCCAAGTTACTGGTGGTCAGGGCTTCTGAGAGAGGAACCTCCTGACAATGTGAGCCATAAGTATCGCTATACGAATCAAGCCCTTGATCTAACAGTAGTGTTGGTCGACCCATTGGCTGTCACAACTAAAGGCACAATAGTTACTGAGTCCACCTTTCACAGAGTCGACAATCTCGTGAGCGAAGTTAAGATACTTGATTCATCTTTTTCGGCTTCACGAGGTTCTCATTAAGCGCTCAACATGCGCTAGATCAAGTTGCTGATGGGTTTTACTGGCTACGAGAATGTGTCTATGCAAGTACTCCCAGTAAGCTTAATGAAAACACCCGGACGAGATAATATGCCTTATTAATTCCCCCCGGCCGGTAGGTAGCATACTCGACAGATATCAACCGTGCCGTCTTTTACAATAAATCTTCAGTAAATATTCGTCATAACTTTGTCCAGTTAAACCAAACCGAAGAGGTCACCGAAACGCAATTAGGGTACGGATGCTAATAGATTTACATCGAGACCATGTAGAGCCCGGAAAATGCGTCCCCTCCTGCCCTCCTTCTCTCTCCTCGCCGAGGGAGCAGTGACTGGAGTCGCGACGCAACATCAACTTGAAGATATTCGTGGTGCGTGTACCAAATTATTATCGACCCGTCGTCATGTACGAAGACTTCTGGACACAAGACGTGGTGTTCCATGTTCTTCCGCGGACAAATACCTCAGAATGGCACAAGAACCTGCTAGTAGTAGTGAAGTACAATTTATGATAATGTATATTTAGGTTAAGGTATTTTATGTATAAGGCCTGCGTCGCCTGAAATAAATAAATTAATTATTAAATTAATCACTTGTAAACGAGTAACTTCTCTGTCCATGCTGTAAGATTGTGGAATTTACTTTCGCCTAGTATTCATAATTTAAACACTATTTCTTTATTTAAACTTCGATTAAAAGAGCATTATCTTTCCTCTATATTGTGAGAATTAGTTAACTATATACAATTATAATATGTATAATGTAGGTATTTTATTTTATTTTTTACATTTTAAGGAAACTTACAGCTAGCATATATACAGATAGAAGATAATTAGTGAAAGAAAGCCAATTAAAAGTTTCCACAGATAACATTAGGTTAGTACAAGAGACAGTAACAGGCACAGCACGGACAGGAAAGCGAACGTAAGACCAAGTAAGCACTGGAAGAGTATTTAGTAGACACTGAAATTTTTTTAGTGATTAACAAAGAAGTTATCACAAAGTATTTTTTTTAGTTTAGGAACACTGCTGGAGAATAAATCGAGATCATCAACCCTCTGACACAACAAATTATATGCTCTGCTAGCTCTTATGATATAAGAGTTTTGTCGGTATACGCATCGCACAGAGGGAACATACAGAGGCTGATGATTCCATAAAGTGAAGGATGGAACACACAGCCCGATTTTGCTCAACAATTCAGAACAGTCGATTGAGCCATTAGCTATATTGAACAAAAAATACCATGTCGGCAATTTTTCTCCGCTCAATTAGTGGAAGAATGTGAAATTTTCTGCAACGGTTGTTGTAATTAGGCAAATAAGTTCTGGATCTAAACTGAATGCACCTCAAAAATTTCCTTTGGATACTTTCAATGCGGTTGACGTAAGTATCGTAGACAGGATTCCATACCGGTGAGCAGTATTCGAGATGACTGCGCACAAAAGCACAGTACAGAATTTTTAGTGTTTTAATATTTTTAAAATCCGCTGATATCCTTAAGATAAAACCAAGGGCTTTAGAAGCTTTTTTAATAATTTTATCAATGTGTATAGTAAATAAAATTATTTTTAGTATATTTTATAAAAATATATTTTAGTATTTATTTAAGTATACTTATTTAATGATTTTAGGTTTATTTGTACAGGTATAATTAACATTACAACTTATTATAGTAAAAATTTATTACTTAAATAAAAGCCCCAGGTAAAAAGGGCGTGACAGCTCACAAAGTTATGCATTGCAAATTATATGAACTCATATAATGTGTCAGTAAGCTAATTCTGGAGAAAATACACAAACATTGTCTTGGGCGAACATTGTCAGCGACCGCTATTCTTACCATTTAAATAGGTAGTCATTTACAGAATAATAGTAATAAATTATACCCCCTTGCGATCATAAGTGTCAAGCACTAGTGGTTTTCGACAGTAGTCTTAACCTAAGGAAAGTGAGTTGAGACCCATGTCCACCGCGACCACAGCCTGATCTCATGTCAGTTTTTAGGAAGTATTTTCTGAGACGGCATATTTCGTACTTGTGGAAATTCTTAGAGTTTAAATAGCCTTGACCACCACACTTAAGCGGGATATTGTCGGATATGAGACAAGCCCATTACTGATAATCGTGGGTTATGCATACGGTTTGCAATCAGCAACTTATGGATCCTCCTATCCAGGGCATCGGGTTAGGTCTAAGTCCATTTAAGTATGCTAAAAGTACACATCATAACCTGTATGGCCCAACTATTGATGGCGTGCATCTTGTTTCCGCCAGATAGAAGACTAAGTACTTTCTTCAGGCGGTCAAAAAAGCGGCCCTTTAACGATTGTTTCATGTCAGCAACACTGATGTCCAATGCTTCCAACATACCCATAGAAATAAATTTCAAATGCTGAGACAGATTTAAGGTTTGTGGAATCCGAGAGTTGGGTTCCTATGGATTCCGCAATCTACCGCTGCTTTACATGGATGACTGCACATTTGTCCACCAAATTCCATCCTAATGATGCTACTGAATGTTTCAATAATTTTCGGTAGTTTCATCAGTTGCATACTTGGAAGCAAAGAGTTTTAGGTCATCCATGTATAACTTGACAACCTCTCCTCAGCCGAAAGCCTTGATCTGAATCCTCCAGCAGCATGCTAAGAGGATAAGCGGAAGCAAAAACTCAAACTATGCTTTAGAATATATCTCACTGGATCCTTTTATTCCTTTGGATATTTCGACATCCCGTGCCGTCAGGTATCCTGAACGTAAGGACCGTCCTCCTTTGCCCCATGTGTCATCAGTAAAGTGCGCAGAATTGTATCAACTTTACATGTTACAACTCCAGCAGTCTGTGCCTTCGAGTTGAGTTATGACTCGGTGCCTTCTTGTTATCTATTCAACATATGACAGATCCTTTCGGGAATGACGAACCTATTGGCTGATGGCAATGTAAATTAGGAGTAGCTCCTTAGTGCCGCGGGATCCGTTGCCACATCCATTTTGGGAGACAGACATGACAGAATAACTGGTGTCCATATGTTTATGTATTTTAGCTGAAAGCCTCCGTGGCCTAGCGGCCGCTGCGCAAGGAGGCGCGCGTTCGATCCCCGCACAGTGCAAATATTTGTATGCATGAATATGAATATTTGGACTAGTCTGGTCGTGCCTCGGAAAGCACGTTAATCCGTTGGTCCCAGTTGCCATACGAACATCTAATGGCAGTCGTTACGGGTTGTTGGAGCCCTCAAAAGTTCAACAGTTGGTCTAGCTGCAATGCTTCGATGTCGCCTTCGGGTTGTGGAGGTCAGACGGCAGTCGCTTCACGGAAAATGTCGAAGTTTAGCCATATCAGCAGTTAGACTGGTAAAGCGGATGTCGGGGCGGAGTCTGGGGTCCGCTTTACC
The DNA here is from genome assembly GCA_017933935.1 of Sesamia nonagrioides. NCBI lineage: Eukaryota > Metazoa > Arthropoda > Insecta > Lepidoptera > Noctuidae > Sesamia > Sesamia nonagrioides. The sequence goes on from JADWQK010001655.1 coordinate 88,575, forward strand.
AGTCTAACTGCTAATAAGCAGTTAGACTGGTAAAGCGGACCCCAGACTCCAATGCTGAGAATGCTTCGGATGCGACTGGGATTAACGCTGAGATGATGATTATGATATGTTTATGTCTTTTAGCCCTAATATTGAATGTAAGAACTTTGTAGACGGTTGGAGACAAGCAATCGGTCTATAATTTTTTGAATCCGCGATACTCCTTGATTTATCTATAGAGGTGCAGGAGATGAAGGTGCCATTGGAACTACTTTATCTATCTATCTATCTATCTATCCAGCGATTGTTCTTAAGGCATGTGCGCCCGAGTTGTCTCCTGTATTGACGCGCCTGTATCGCCTCTCATTTGGGACTGGTATAGTGCCCAAGTCCTGGAAGCTTGCCAACGTGCAGCCCGTGCCCAAAAAGGGTAGTCGTGCCGATCCTACCAACTATCGGCCGATTTCGGTAACCTCCATACTCTGCAAGATTATGGAGCGTGTATTGAATTCGCGCCTCTTGGCTTACCTGGAAGGTAACGATCTCCTCAGTGACCGACAGTACGGTTTTCGGCGCAATCGGTCAACTGGGGACCTACTAGTGTATGCCACTCACTTGTGGGGCGAGGCCCTCGAGAGAAATGGGGAAGCGATTGCCGTCTCCCTTGATGTCTCGAAGGCCTTCGACCGGGTATGGCACGCTGGCCTTTTGAGTAAGCTTCCAGCGTACGGCGTTTCCGCTGGCCTGACTGGCTGGGTTAAAGACTTCCTGACTGAACGGTCCCTCCGAGTTGTTGTCGACGGATGCTCATCGGAGCCCATGTCGACCAATGCCGGTGTTCCTCAGGGGTCTGTTCTCTCTGCAACTCTGTTCCTGCTGCATATTAATGATCTGCTGATGCCCGGTATCTATGGGTATGCAGATGACAGCACAGTTGTGGAGAGATATCTGCCGGAAGCTCGGGCTAGTAAGGAGGCAATCTGGTCCGAAAGAGAGGCTATGGTCGAGCGTACGAGTGCTGCACTACAGGCAGTCTCCGAATGGGGCAAAGCCAATCTTGTAGCATTCAATGCCGCCAAAACACAGGCGTGTCTTTTCACCGCCAAAAGGAGCCCGTTCACCTTGGCTCCTACTTTTCAGAATGTATCCTTGGAGTGCACCAACCGCCTTCAGCTTTTGGGAGTAGAGATTTCCTCGAACCTTAACTTTGGGCGGTTCATTGAGTCCAAGGCCAGGGTGGCTGCTAGAAAACTTGGCGTTATCGCAAAGGTCCGGCGGTACTTCACACCGGGGCAGCTTCTAATGTTGTACAAAGCACAGGTCCGCTCGTGTGTGGAGTACTGCAGCCACATTTGGGCTGGTGCTGCGAAATGTCACCTGGATACTTTGGATTCAGTGGAGAGGCGTGCGAAGAGGCTGATTGGCGACCCAGACTTAACTCGAAACGGTCTCCAAAGCCTGGAGCACAGGCGTAGAGTAGCCAGCCTTTCGGTCTTCTATAGGTTGCATTCTGGTGAGTGTGCAAGGGAATTGCATGATTTAATTCCCCCATCACCGTTCCACCATCGGACGACCCGTCGTACGGCGAGTTTCCACCCTTACGTTGTTGATACCACTGCGACCCGGACGAAGCGTTTCGCTTCCTCTTTTATACCGCGTACATCGAGGGACTGGAACAATTTGCCAGCGACGGTGTTTCCGTCACATTACAATTTGAGTGTCTTCAAGGCTAGAGTGAATAGGTTCTTAATAAACTAGCGCGCTTTACCATCAATGATCGCATCACTGCTTACCATCAGGCGGGATTGCGGTCAAGCGCTAGTTTATGACATATAAAAAAAAAAAAAAATCTATATAAATAAAAATGAATTGTTGTTCGTTAGTCTCGTTAAAACTTTAAAACAGCTGGGCCGATTGAGCTGATTTTGGTTTTAAAATGTTTGTCGTAGTCCAGGGTAGGTCTAAACGGTGAGCAAATAAGGAAAAATGATTTGATGTCATATTGTCTTTAAGGCGGAACAAAGATCGCCGGGTCAGCTAGTCTCTGGATAAAATTTAAAAGTAATACAACGGACGAACTGCCCGAGCATTATATTTGGGGCTGGGGCCCGCTCGGTCTTTTTAGTCCAATTATTCTTGGTTCTTATTGACAAGCACCGACCAGATGTTTTGCCAGAACGAATGCATGACGTTATCATCCAGTGAGGTGCGTGTCAGTCAAACCTTAGTCAAGTCGTTCCCAAGTCTTATAAATCCCCTTTCATTACTCTGGAATTTGCTATTCTGAGTGTACAGCTCCGCTTTTTGCGGTTAACTACGAATACGGTTTGCCTATGTATAGATCTGTTGCTTCAGAGATTCGACACGCTCTGTAACGGGGAATAAACTGGCTTTCAAAAAATCACTTTAGAGCGAGTATTACCCACTCTGAAAAAGCAAATTAGCTTGCCAATGAGTGTTCTAGGCTTACCGATATGATTGATGTTCATCGTATAGTGCCAAACTATTACAGCTGATTTTGGTCTTATAGTCACTGTTCGGGAATTTGACATGAGCTAGCTACCCGACATACCGCAACAGCTGCACGGTACAGGGTACAGAATGGGTATCGCCTACCGCTTTTTTCGTGGGTGGTGTGTGCTCTAGACTTCTAAAATCAGTAGTAATCTAAAGCATACACCAGTGCTTTTTTATGCATGGGTAAACGAGGTAAAGGTGGTCTATGGTCAGGAGAAATAGCGCAATACTCACAGAAAGCATCCACCAAAACGCTCCGCAATCTTACATTGCACTGAAAACTCACGAATTTTACCTCATCAATATTATCTTCATCAATGCGGTTGGCTCACGATGTAATGGGTAAATTTTTAGGTTATATCGTGACAAGGCAAGGTATTCCGTGATTCGAGGCGTAGTCGATCAAGTACAGCGTCAATTAGCATATAGTTACATTGGAAAACCCGCACTTGATCACAATATAATCGTCACGCCGGTACGTTGACAGCTGACTCAAGGACCTAAAACAGAAAGAGCGTCCTCAACAGATTATTTTTTTTTTTCTGGTGGTTTTTTCTGGACATATGTCATGTCCCTAAGTTTCTGTAATTTTATGGTTAATTGTTTGTCCGTTTTACTTCTTCCTAAATTATATACATGAGGAACAGGGTCTGAAGTTCGCTCATCCTCCATAGAAAAGAGAGGATCCTTCGACCAGACGGTTGTTCTGTCTGGAGGGTACTTGCCCAGCGGTTGAAGTTGGGAAGTTGTATGTAAGTATGCTAATTGCACGGTAAACTCTGCTTGCGAGATGTAGAATTCGTGTTGTTTATTTGTGGCGTTTGTAGGAACCGTTACAATATGTATAAACATACGAATGTCGTTACTTTAAGTTGAATTCTTCATCTGCCTGACTTTACCTTTAATAATTATAACCATAATGTACGTATAAATGTCTTCCCTCTACTCAAACATTGGCGAGTAACTCGTTGTTATAATGACTAGACAATAACGAAGTATTCGGAACTATGAAACTATGTCGGGACAGCGTCGTGTTCGAGCTAATTAAATGACTCAGGTAGCACCGCTGTCCGAGTAACGTGGGTCCCGGCTCTTATTAAAATGCCGTAATTAAAATTATATTTTGCTCAATAAAGTTTTTGTATTTATTTTTAGTGTATATGGCTAAGTGATTAATCCAGCATTTTTCATAATGCTCGAGCAATATGAATAATGCTCAATAAGAGCGGGCAATGCGATTATAACAAATCAATTTATCACATTGCCCGGGCATTATTATTATTTAATACTTCAAATGAATACTTAAATAGACCGAGTATTACAAGTAATGAAATCAATTATCGGGTAGAAGAAAAACCATGTGTTGTAGTTTAGTATTTATTTTTAAAATTTACTAAATTCAAATAAGCGCGGCAGTAGGCAGACTATTTATCCTTAATTATCCGTGATTCACCTGAAAGGAAACAGAGTAAATAATTATTACATGGAAAACTTAATCACGATACATTATTGTTCGTTCCAATTGGTACGTAGCATGAATTAATTCACTATCTACTATCTATAAATAGTTCAAAGATTACTGTATTGATCTAATTAATACACTATCTACTATCTATAAATAGTTCATAGATTACTGTATTGATCTAATTAATACACTATCTACTATCTATAAATAGTTCAAAGATTACTGTATTGATCTAATTAATACACTATCTACTATCTATAAATAGTTCAAAGATTACTGTATTGATCTAATTAATACACTATCTACTGTCTATGAATAGTTCATAGATTACTGTATTGATCTAATTAATACACTATCTACTATCTATAAATAGTTCAAAGATTACTGTATTGATCTAATTAATACACTATCTACTATCTATAAATAGTTCAAAGATTACTGTATTGATCTAATTAATACACTATCTACTGTCTATAAATAGTTCATAGATTACTGTATTGATCTAATTAATACACTATCTACTATCTATAAATAGTTCAAAGATTACTGTATTGATCTAATTAATACACTATCTACTGTCTATAAATAGTTCAAAGATTACTGTATTGATCTACTTCGATTTGTTTACTTTTACGACTTGTACAGAATATGAAACACTAGCAGCCGCCAGCGACTTCGTTCGCGTGGAATCAATTATGCTCCGCTCCTATTGGTCTCAGCGTGATGTTATATAGCCTAAAACCTTCCTGGATTAATGGGCTATACGACGCAAAAAGAATTTTTCAAATCGGAGCAGTAGTTCCTGAGATTAGCGCGCACAAACAAACAACCTCTTCAGCTTTATACAGTATGTTAACTAACAGAGGGCGTTCCCGTTAACCCGAAATAGTATAGCATACATACAAGCTAAAAAAAATATTTCCATTCGAAAACAAAATGTTTTAAAAAATTTTCCAATAAGAAAATATTCAATAAAAATTTTAAATTGACATGTAAAAGAAACACACTGTACACGCGAACATGAAAGACGGCAATGTCGCAATTTATTTATACATGACGACTACTATTTTGATTTAAAACAGGAGGTTTCAAATTTATTTCCAATTAGAATTTTTTTTATTCGGATTTTTTTATGCTTATTTTTCTTTGCTGATATTTTTATTTTAATCTATTAATGATATATATTAACGAGTTTAAGGGAACGCCCTCTGTTATTTAACATACTGTATATTAGTATAGATTTCAGACACAGAAGTCTGTAACGTCACATTAATTCTTAATAGTTAACAAAATAAATAGTACAATTTATTGAAAGTAATGGCATTCAGAACGAAGGATCGAATTTTAATTTTCACGGAACAAACTCTATGTAAGAGTAGGTTGGACAGCAAAACATTACGTTTACCGGACGAGTACGCAAAGGTCGGCGTTATTGAACCCGAGCAGTCCTGCGTCCTGCCTGCAAATAAAAAATGTATTATTTAATAAACTGCGACGCGTAACAAGGTAACGCGAAAGTTAGAAGCAGTTTACCTGCCGTCACAATTAGTGCGCTCAACAACAAACATAAAACGTCTCTCTCACTGTGCTCCTTCACTGTGCGCATCTAAAGTTAAATTCTAGAATGTTTAATATTCTGCACACAAAAGTGGCGTCTTTCTGTCACACGAGATTTAGTATGGAAAATTTAATAACTGGTCGTCGAGACGACCCCGTCCCGGCGTCGTCACGGTCACGTCCCGGGCCCGCGCCGGTCGCGTGCCGGCCGCGTGCCGTGAACCCGTGTCGGCGTGTAATAAGGCATTAACTCACCATTTGTTCTGCGTTCTCTGAGGGAGTGAGTGACTCGTCGGCGATATTTTTATCATGTTACTGTTAGGAACGTTGTGGGTATAAATGTTGGTATATTTATTATGCCATTAAATTGATGTTTTAGTTTTAGCTCGCTCGATATCATTACCGGTAGCTGTCAGTTCTCACATCGAAATTGGGTAAAAATGGAAGTTGTTGTTTGTTTAAATAATGTAATTGATTATCTGCTAATGGGTGTGCTGTAGTAGGTACAGAGAATTTCCCACCGAAATAGTCACATGATATCTCAGACCAAGAAGAAAATAGAATAATTAACCAAAGAGCTGCAGCAAGAGAGAATAGCTGTAGGTACTTTGAAACACAGTGAAATTAAGGCGTAGGAATTTTAGGCTGCCGTGCTTACTGGATATGCGCGGAATAAAAACTTATTTTATCGTCGTCTAGAAACAGTACCGACACAAATGTAACAATTATCACCCGATGACACAAAGCTAACTATAATATGCGTTTACTATTGACGCTACGTTAAAGCATTAAATATAATATGTTTATACGCTGATAGAGATTGCAAATGAAGATGTTTTGTAATAATATAAAAAGATAATTAATAATTTAGCCTCATCTGGTCACACTGGTAAAAAAGAAACAAAAACAAACCTCAGCAGAAATCATAGCAATAAGAAAACGTGCAAATTGATTGACAGTGTGTGAGCTCGGGCCAGGTCCCCATACGTCATCTATTATGTGCCCAGCGACAGTACGCAGCATAATAATTTAGATGAAAGCTCAATAACTCAGCTGCGCGGGCGAGGCGTATCGCATCCTACACCCCGCGTCCTATCACAATTTTTCATTCGCAAAAATTGCAAACGTGGTTTTTACTTTTTTTGCCTTTTTTCCGGTTCACTGAGATTCGGATACAACAGTCAGTCAGTGGAATTTTATTATTCCTGTGTTGTTATCATGTTTGGGACTGATATGCCTGGCTTGTTTTGAAACAACTAACATATAAATTGGTATAAGGTGCAACTGGGATCTAGGTTTAAGGGGGCTTGACCCCAGATTAGTGGTCTAATTAAAATAATTAGGATTTGTAATTAAATTAAGTTATCAACTATCTCAAGCAGTGCAGAACTAAGCAATAAGTTCTACGCTACCTTAAAACACAGCAACATCGGACACCAGGCCGAAAGTATGCAATTTTCATAAATTTCATTCCAACATGCATTATCATTGTGCTAAAAGTTCGGTATCTATTAAATTCATAGTGATCGAGGTCAATTATTGGTCAAGTAGTGGAGTGGTGATAGAATGATATAGGCGTATTGCCATTATTATAAATCCGTTAACAGAAATGATTTTCTTACAACTTTTCAATTTTACCATTTATTAATATGTAATGGACTGTCAGTGATTGATCAATGCAAAGTCATAATGAAGCCATTTTGTTAGTACATAGATTAGGAAACTTGACAAAATCGATCATTATAAGAACACTGATCGACCTGGTGACGATCGCAGGAAGCCGATGGATGCGGGCAGCACAAGACCGGTCATCGTGGAAAGTCTTGGGGAAGGCCTTTGTCCAGCAGTGGACCTATAGGCTGAAGAAGATGAAGTAGAACGACCATACTGACACTATTGTAATAGCAGACTAGGGTGCCAGGTCTAAAATTCGTTGTGATTTTTGTAAACCTCGTACAACGAAACTCGTAGCAGAAAGCACCCGCAACCCAACCAAGCCTATTTCCAATAAAGTGCAATTTACAAAAGTGTCACCATTTCACTATCACCAGTAACAACACACAGTTGCTGGTAAAAACGCGCACTTTCTGCTAAAAACGACGCACAAAACACTACGTTTCGTTTTTGTAGACCACTTGGTTTCATTCGTAAACCCTTTTATTCCCGTTCTATATGCATAGGAATTCAGTATTCCCGTTGGTTTATAATACTGTAACATTAAAGTGTGGAAACTGGAGTTAGCGTGTATTTACATTTCGAAGCCGTAATTGTATAAAAGAAGTACAGATCTGCTAGTAACCTACTTCCTGAAGTGGGCAGTCATAAGAATCTGACACTCACTATTTTGTTTAGGCTCCTCGCCTTTTCAGTGAATCTGGTACTGAGGATCTTAACTCTTAAATCTTGATTACCTACTGCAAACGTAAAAGTGAGTCACAAATATTAGGTATAGTAACTTCGGGAAATAATACTATTTAAGTATTAGGTATAGTAACTTAGGGAAATAATACTATTTAAATACATAATTCATACATAATCAGCCTATAATAAAATCTCAGGATTAAGATATACAACGTGTAACAAAAAGGGTATATACATACCAAGGGCATGGCATCTTTAGATGATATCAAACAATATCGGCAGGGTTTCAACTCAAAATAAAATACTCAAAAAATTGGTACCAAATTTTCGGTTTCGTGTGTTTCTTAAAATAAAATCATAACAAACGTGGCAGCACACTACATATGTTAATAACTACTCGTTACCTGTCACGTTACTTGCCAAAATCCGATAAATGTCTTCAATATCTCTGTGCGACTAGTATGATAGTAGCCTATCACAGGCGGTGTTTTTCCTCATAACTTCCTAACATAAAGAGATAGGATTAAAAAACCTTTCCAATATCGTTTGATATCATGTAAAGATGCCATGCCTTTCTTATGTATATACCCTTTATGTTACACGTTGTATAAGCCTCTCGTTGAGAAGAAAAGGGTCGTAACGTACCACGTGAGCCCAGTGCGGGTTAGTAGATGTCACATGTAGTATTCGAAGCTGTTTTGACTCTAGGACATGCCGGTTTCAACACGATGTATTCCTGAACCGTTTTAAGATCAGTGATGATGAAATAATTTACACAATTTAAATCAACAATGTATGTATGCTGTATTGGTTAAAATCGTTTCGAAAATTAGTCATTATTTATCGTAAAAATTAAATGACAAAAACTGTTATTGTGGGATATGAGATAGACATATATCATCATTTTTCAATGTGTACAGTACTTAGTATATTATTTTGACAAATCTCATAGGGTTCAGCCTGCAACTGTTGAACTGTAATTAATTACGACATCACATTAGAAACCTCGGAAATAACAGTATTTCTCCATTATTTAATGAATGTTAATATACATATAAACCTTCCTCCTTAATCACTCGATATATATCGAAAAACCGCATTAAAATTCGTTATGCAGTTTTAAAGATTTAAGCATACATATTGATATAGGGACAGAGAAAGCGACTTTGTTTAACACTATGTACATAGTTATTACTTGCAATTAATAAAGTTATCTGTGAGTCTTTACAAATCTATTTTCGCTCATTTTAATGTTGTTTTATTATTATGAGGAGTTATAAATGACCTAATCATTATGCTCTTCTTAAGTATAATTATCGTCGTAGTCGTCATAGTCTTCCAGTTTCTGATTCATCATCATAATAAAACAACTCATATCAACTTATAATAACAAAAAATCCCATATCAAGTAAAAGCGGCTCACTGGGTTAGTACATTGAGTGACTTACGAAGTACATTATAACTCACTGGGTTAGTATGCCTATTAAAGTGGTATCATTAGGCTCCACGGAATGTTGAGTAAAAGCACCTATGGTTAGCGGGAAGCGAATCTATTCCACTCCATTTGACAACAACTGATACCTACACAGGTACAAATTGTTAGAGCATTCTTTTCTATACTTTTTATTGAAAATTCTGTCATACTTAGATTATTCCTGCCTACCTGTCACGATTTATTATCTAGTTCAGGTTCAAGATCAAAAATTCCATTAAGGATATCTGTTCGGTTGAAGACCGCGAATGCTCATAAAATATATCCACTGAGCATGGCGCTTACTCCGGCGCGCTGCTCAACTTATTTATAATACATGACACTAAATATACCTATTGAGATTACATTATACATTTATTTAAAAAAAAAAATAATTCTGAAAAATGAGGAATACCTATAATCTTTCTGATGAGAGCTCTTTTGTTTATAATTATAATCTAGTGGTTGGCTGCAAATTGTTCCAGTCCTTCGATGTACGCGGTATAAGAGATGAAGTGAAAGGCTTCGTCCAGATCGTAGTAATGTCAGCCACGTAAGGGTGGATACTTGCCGATTGACGGATCGTCCGGTAATGGAACGGAGATGGAGGGAATTAAGTTATGCAATTCCTTCACACACTCTCCAAAATGCATCCTGTAGAACACCGATAGGCTTGCTACTTATCGCCTGTGCTCCAAGCCTTAGAGGCCATTTTGAACCAAATTTGGGTCGTAAATTAGCCTCTTCGCACGCCTCTCCACCGAATCCAAAGTTACCAGGCGGCATTCTGCAGCACTAGTTTAAATGCGGCTGCAGCACTCCACACACGAACGGACCTATGCTTTGTATAAAATTAGAAGCTGTCCTGATGTGAAGTACCGCTGGACCTTCGCAATAACGCCAAACTTCCTGGCGGCCACCTTGTATTTGGACTCAATGAACCGCCCGCGCCGCGCCGCACGCGTTCGAGGCAGCACGGCAGGTGAGGAGTAGCACTTCTAGTATCCGTGAATAGTCGGCAAAGAGAAGTGCAAAGAAACCTGCTTTCTCTCTTGTCGTATGAGCCGGTGTTCCATCAGGCTTGACCAGTGGAGGCAGTGTGGGCCGACAGAAGATCGCTTCGATCGATTTGGTGTAGGGACCAGAAAGATCTGCCACTAGATGGCTGCGCAGAGAGCTTGTTACCAATATGAATAATGCGGTCGAAACGAGCCTTCTTAAGCGTTTTTTTGTAGGACATGGTAGCACGGTTAAAAGCTCTCTTCTTTGAACTTAGATCCGAAGCACGTAAATCCAGGTAATAAATACGGACGAAAACGCATGTCTTTGTAAAAGAACCCTCACAAACGAACAATTGATGAGTTTGCGAGGTGACCCCTAATCAATGCTTTTTGGAGGTGTCCTGTGAAACCCCAAAGTGTCGGTTTGAGTTTGAGAGGTAACCTGAGGGACTCCAAAGCGACAGTTAAGTTTGCGAGGAGTCTTACGGGAACCCTTAAGTGACGGTTTGCATTTGGGAAGTGTCTTACGGGACCGTAACCGGGAAGTAATGGGTTGACTTTGAGAGGTAACCTACAGGACCCCAAACGGTTTCGCTCGCCCATTATTTTCAGTCCTAATGCCACATGCCACTACTACACTTTCGCGTTCACGATTTTTCGTCAAATTGTTTTTCCCTTTTCCTGTAGCAAACTTGGTAGAAAGTAACATTTTACATAACTCGTAATAAATAGCTACGAAATAAGGTTACTGAGGTATCTCTAATAAATACCGATCTAGTTTGTATCTCTTGGTATCTTGGGAATGTGCAGACGTTGAGGTCGGTATCCTCTCAACTAATTATTTCGGACAGGTATTATTATCGATATTGCTCGCCAATAGTCGAATAAAATTGTCGTTGAATTAGATGATACATATCGGATCGAAGAATATGCGGTAGAACATAAATTGTCACGTAAATCGATGGAGCTAAATTTTATATAAGAGGCTTTTGGTATCTCCAAGACAAGACATGACATGACACTTAGTATGTACTCGTAGTTTACTTAATAGAAAAGTTCTGCGCCTAACTCTTAAAAGAAGCAGGTCTAAAATTCCACTATAGTCCTAATTATCATAAATTTTTAGTGAGTCTACATTTCCGTAATAATAAATGTAATGTTTCCATTCATACCGATTATTTTTCCACTCGCTTCACGTCCTCGGGAGGTGTTGTCTTCAAGTATTCAGCGCCGCGCGGGGAAGAGGTTCTGTGAGCACTCTCGGAATGAAGAAATTTTGGATGTTGTTGTTTTGTTAACGAAGGTCATACACTCAAGAAGTTTTACTTTTAAGAGAAAAACAACGGTTCTTAAAAATACATTAACATACTATTATAGAAGTATGAGAAACAGGGTGTAACACTCACAGAAAAGAGAGGATCCTCCAACCAATTATATGGGGTATTATGTCTAGTGAGCAACTGCCTACCTACTATTAATGTCGGGAAGTTGTATGTATGCTAGTTCCGTGTAAACTCTGATGGCGAGATGCAGTATTTGCGTGACGTCAGGAGGCCGCGCTGTTCGCATGTGGGGCTGTAGATATCGATATAAGCAGACAATTAAACTATACCAACTTCATTCCCAAGACTAAATAGGAAAGTAAATTACTTTATACATGACAGTAAATTGTTTAAGTACGAGTATTTAACAGCAACACACTACTTCCGGCCTACCATAATAATAAGCGGTTTCGTACTGACCTAGTTCGTTCCATCCCTAATATAAACAATAAACTCAGGGCTGTTTGTTTAGAACAGCGTGATAATCGGGATTCCAGGGCACAGTTGTTTTCATTGGGACTGGAACGTTTTCGAGGAATAACGAAAGTGTAGTATTATTGTCAAGTTAGGGTTGACAAGTGCTCTTTTATACTAGGTATCTTGTCTACCACAAGAAAACTACTGCATTGATTAGTATAGAGTAGTGAACTCAGGCGTAGGTACAAAATTATTACTACAATATTAAATACTATAAAGTTTTTGTGGAACGCAAACAAATCACAGAATTTCTTGCGAAATTTTCAGAGAACAACATTTAGTACCATTTAGTAATGTAATCACCGCGCGCGCTCGATGCGTGTTGGCGATTTCAGACTTATAAAGTCAAGGTTTCCTCAAGATGATTACCTTCACCTTCAGTCATTGGTGTCCAAGATATACTTAGAAAGTACATACAACTTCAGAAAAGTTACATTGGCAAGTAGCCCTCAACCCTTCTCTATATGAGAGGAGGCCTGTGCCCAGCAGTGGGACGCTAAAAGCTTGATGATGATGATGATGATTTAGTAATGTATTAAAAAAAATATCGTTTCAATCCGTTTAGTAACGGATAGTTAAAAAAAAACCAAATATTTTGTGAGACAAAAAGTTTGCAAAGTTAAGGTCACCGAATAATAATAATTACTTTTCATAAAGGCGCATTTAAAGGTAACGGGAAAGATCTAAAATACTTAACAGCATATTGTACAAATATGTATGAATTGAGATTATTTCTTTCTTCCATAATGCCTACTCTATTGCTACCATTGCTAAATCAGGAGATAAACAATATACGACAGTGTCCACCATGCCTATAAACGTACCCGGGGATATTAAATACACAAACACCATATTATTACCTCCATTGTCTCCGCAATTAGTAACGAGGAAACAGTTTGTTGGTCACCGCCGAGCAATGGACGCGGAACCGTTAGGACCACTGTTGTTTGTAAACAAGTGAGTAGATTGGATTAGTAGTTTTAGTACGAAACAACATTATTAGAACGTGAAAATAGAAATAAATTTGGTTTATAGCTGTTGTCTGCACGAGCGAATAATTTGGTTCTTCGGTCCTAATGAGCGCGTACAAAAGGTTTCGAATACAATTCATGAGATAAACAATGCTCCTAATGCGATCACGACTGAATCGATTTATTCACTTAATGTGCTGTAATTTGTGTGTTAAGTATTAAGAGCTGAGTCCGTTTCTGTAGGTATATTTCGTGCGATTTATTTAGTGTACTTGGGCTGCTGGTAAATCAATTTAATTGCTCTCGTTCAACTGTATGTATATTATTTTGATCAGTTTCCATAACCTCAGGAACATTATGCCTAATATTGTATAGTATTGATATAACTTTTCTTTGTATGGGTGGAGCGGCCAAGTGGCTTTGCGTGGAAAAATATTCTTACTTTCGATCGTCAACTCTATTTGTTAGATTAAATGAAAAGAAAATGGAGTCACTGTCGCGGAGAAAACGCTTATCCTAGGGAGTGGGTTATGGAATGCCATGCACCTGACCTCTTCCACGAGCTATTCAGTCATCCAATAGGAATCAGAGGAGGTTGGTGGTCCTCGGTGGCTCCTCACACAATTTTCAGCAGCACGGTTTCACAACAAGCTCGGCAAAAACACGTGGTTATTACGTTCTCCACAAATGGAGTCACGAGGACACGAAACCAATTGAGCGGGTGGATATAACTTATAATCGACTGATTGTATCGTTTAGCGATATATCGCACTGCAGAACAATACAATTGCGGAGCGTTGAAACAGCGGGTTAGTGAAATTCACGAGCCTCCACGGGAGGACTTGCGTTAGCGAAAGCGGATAAGCGATTATGTATTATCACACCACAGCGCGATGCGATGCGGGTTTAGCGATTCGAGTTCCAACAGATACTGGTTGTCTTGGCGGTAGCCGGTAGGCACATGACAAAAATTTAGGGTATTTGGGCAGGAGTTAGCTAATACATTCTGCCCGACAGTTTTTATTTACAACAGATTTTCAACTTTATCACTAAAGTATTATGGTTTGAAATCCTTGTATAAAGCAATGACAAATGGCGCCAACAATGGGTAAAAACTTTTTACTACTGATTTTTCAAAGTCTTCGCCAGAAAGCAGATCATTGTGTAGCTTTAATTTAGACGTCCGACGCTGTTTTTTTTTATAAATTATAAACTAGCACTTGACCGCAGTCCCGCCTGATGGTAAGCAGTGACGCAATCGTTGATGGTAAAGCGCACTAGTTCATAAATAGCCTATTCACTCTAGCTTTAAAAACACTCAAATTGTAGTCCGACGGAAACACCGCCACTGGCAAATTGTTCTAGTCCCTCGATGTACGCGGTATAAAGGAGGAGGCGAAACGCTTCGTCGGGATCGTAGTGGTGTTGCTGTTGACAACGTAAGGGTGGAAACTCGCCGTACGACGGGTCGCCCGATAGTGGAACGGAGATGGGGGAATTAAATCATGCAATTCCCTCGTACACTCCCCAAAATGTATCCTATAGAACACCGAAAGGCTGGCTACTCTACGCTAGTGCTCTAGGCTTTGGAGACCATCTCGAGTTTAATCGGGGTCATCAATCAGCCTATTCACCTATTTAACTTAAACGAACTTTATTCACTGACTAAAATAACATTCGGACCAAGAAACAAACAGAACACAGGTGTTTCACGGAGTAACTTAGTATCGCCTTCTAAACCCCATCCTCCATCGAAAGCAACACTATCGCACTCACTTAACGCAGGTAATACCCGCGCGACTTCAGATAATCCCTTTATTAGTTCGCGTCGTAATAGGTTTTAGTTGATTATCACCTCCCGGAGGGTAGCGCGCCTGTTTACGATCAAACATAACCTTTGTTTATAAAGGCCGTTTTTATCGAATATTCTAAAGTACCTTATTACAGGTCAAACCTTTTAGTATACCTATAAAATAGTAGCGGGCCGGGATACTGCTAAAAAACGATGACGGCTTACGGCAAAGAAATGTGTTCTTCATGGAACACAAATGTAAAAGTAGCAGCGAAGGGTTATGAGTATCATGTGATCATGTCGTTTGTCAACATTCCATAAGAATTGGTCTTGTGGGTAAGATCAATTCGTATGGAAGGCGCGCTATTAGGTGTATCACATAAAACAACAACCCAAAAGACTAGTGTGGATGACTAAGAGGCAGGATTGTCCTTGCCTTTCCTGTGCTGATCTATCAATAGTTTAGGTAAGTGTATAGTTTGTTGAGAGAACTTTCAATAATTCCCGTGATGGGGCGAAGGGCCGAAAACTATTCTCACAACCAGATTTATCACATTCAGATTGAGGTACCCAAAACTGTATCACATTGAAAAGAGTGGCGGAGAACTGTTATAATATTAACCTTCACAAATATACATTTATTAATAATTCAGTTTGTATGAAGTCGTAACGTTGATTAAACTGTCAGTTATGGAACTTGAAGTAGTTCCGCGGATTGAATTCTATTCCAAACGTTGTTGATTGGATGACGAGTTGACGGCGCGTTAATTAAAATTTGATGTTATTTGATCTAAAAACAACTAAGATTATTTCATCGCTATTTATTTTAATTTACTAGAACAGTGAACACGGCAAGTAATACCAAGAATAAAATATAATTATGTAAATAATTATTTGGGTCACAGTTTAAATGTTTGTTTTACAACAGGAACAGATATTATTGTACTTTGATCGACTTATAACCGCAACCGGTTATCATGAAAATTACTCTAGTATTATAAGAAATTAAATTGAAGCCTATTAGACTCACACGAGATGTTATCAATAGTTGGTCACACGACACATCACAGAGCTGCCGACTCCCCACAAACGATACAATCGGTACATGTTCAAACAGCGCCACTCCTCTCACGAGGCCCATCACACACAGCCTGTTACCACCCACATTATACACAGGTAGGTACACTCGAACGATCTTTTTGGTATACATGCTAACATATTAATCTGTCCAATATATTTTAAACAATTAAAATAAAATATTAAAATAAAATATTTGTTTTGTGCGTATTAACTTGTAAATCTTACATAATTCCTCTGAAAACCTTACAAGTAAGATGAATGTAAATAACTGATTGACTAGTGTTTTCTAAGATTTAAATAACTTGATTAGACCAAAAGTATTTAGTTGCAACAATTGCAAGATTTACGAGACGACTCTGTACTGGATTGTAAATGGAAAGCTGTACCACAAATATTGGGGCACTTAATATCGTATCCAGCGTTTTCTGTTCATTTCAAGAACTGCTAGACGTTGTTAAAGATGCCAGACTCGTAGCATAATTTTGGGCTCCCTTGTAGTAACCATTGACACGCTTGGAAGCAGACTGTTGCAGGGTAGCCGCAACTATACCATATAGGTAACCTGTTCAACTGTACTCACACAATATCTCCTAAAATATGGGCGATCTGTACCGACGCGCAATATATCAAAAGGTAGCTCCCAGTAACTCATACTCTAAAGATAATTTGAAAACGAACAAAAGGGTTAAATTTATAGAGTGCGTGCGGTACTGAAAAGCTGTATTGGCAAAATTCCTTTGAAATAGCGGTATTGGTCGCGAGTCGGTAAACACTAAGGACATATGCCGACAGACCAAGAATTTTCATAACTTGGTGAATGACAGGTGGGCTGGGAAATCAGAAACGTTTAAATAAAAAAAACCGGCCAAGTGCGTGTCGGACTCACGTACCATTGATTTATGAAATTAAAGGATTTAAGTTATTTGTAAAAAATATTACGCGGTAATAAGCGGTTTACGATTTACTAAAAAAAACTACTTACTAGATCTCGTTCAAAACAATTTTCGTTGGTAGTTTTTATAGTAATGTACATCATATGTTTTTTTTAGATTTATTTTTTAGATCCATAGATACCCCACACGTATGTTTGATGAAAAAAAAATAAAACAATGGTACGGATCCGTTTGTGCGTGAGTCCGACACGCACTTGGCCGGTTTTTTTGATGAAAAATCATCAAATGACATGTCCCACACTGGGCAGAGTGGACGGGCGTGTCAGATTTTTACTGACTTAACCCCACCCTCGTTCCTTTAGTTGCCGGGCCACTGTATCTCTTTCGAATAACCCGCGGCAAAGAATTTTTGCCTCAAATATCCTCGGAAAGGACCAAAGGAAAAACTACAGAACCAAATTCTATATAACTATAATTTCGTAAGCGATATGGTCTTGGAAATTAATAAACAATTATATTTGACACCGCGCTCAAATAACGTGATTAGCTCCCTAAAAGTACGTCATGACAATCAACCTCACATACATATAGGTACGAATTTATTAATTTAATTTATTTAAGTTACATGTGTGTTGCTGTCTAACAAGATATCGAAAACAACTAATTCAATTTTTCGTTCAATTTCATGCAAATAATATATTTTCCCGTTGTGCTCCTCCTTCGGTACACTCGGTACACTGAACTGTATGTGGCTTCAAGCACTGCAATGCATATTACATTGGCGCCGACCACAGCTACATACATAAGTTCAATTCGTGCAGGACAACAAATGAACCTGCTTTTACACACATAAATTGTGGTTACAGTGAAATAGAAATAAATTCATCCATATTGTTATGAGTGAAAGTTAACACCTTACCTCTGAAACGTTAATGATAAGTAATTAAGTATTAGACCAACTTGAATACTAAGAGACCCATTACATAACTTTTGTCTGAATGTGAACTAAGTCCTCACGTCTCACCCCAACTAGTAAGAAACCCGTTTAATTTGCTAACATTACGAGCCGGTGTCGTCATAAATTAGTTAGAGATGCGAGATTTAATACATTGTGACAGAGTAATAAAGTGTAGGAGCCGCAGCCAGCCGCGCGGTCTGGTGCGGCCCGGGGCAGCGCGCACGTGCCGGACGAGCTGATGAGAAACTGTCGGATCTATTAGAATGTATGTTGGAGGAGACCAAGTGATATTCGTAGTCGCCGTTGATTCAAGGGAACAGATGACATATGAAGTGCATTGTAGACCAACACTATTGCAGAGAAAGAATGAAAACAAAATAGAAACATATTTATTGTCCAGGTACTACAGGCAGCAGATTCACAAGTTAACAGCAGATTAAATGAAAACAAAATAGAAACATATTTATTTTTCAGGTACTACAGGCAGCAGATTCACAAGTTAACAGCAGATTAAATGAAAACAAAATAGAAACATATTTATTGTCCAGGTACTACAGGCAGCAGATTCACAAGTTAACAGCAGATTAAAACGATATGAGCGATTTAAAATATTACCTACCTGCTAGGTTACAATATGCTAGTGAGCAAAACTAGACAGTTAGCCTGTATATCGGGGCTCGGAGTACGAATTCAAGAGTGGAGACTAGAAAGTTGATTTCAGGTATGATATGGTACGAGTGTTGGATTTTTGAGTAAGTGTTTGAGTCTGGTGAGGGTACCTATGATGTGCAAGCTTTTTTTTCTATTAGCTCCGGTATAATAGTTAGCTCCGGTATAATAGTTAGCTCCGGTATAATAGTTAGCTCCGGTATAATAGTTAGCTCCGGTATAATAGTTAGCTCCGGTATAATAGTTAGCTCCGGTATAATAGTTAGCTCCGGTATAATAGTTAGCTCCGGTATAATAGTTAGCTCCGGTATAATAGTTAGCTCCGGTATAATAGTTAGCTCCGGTATAATAGTTAGCTACGGTATAATAGTAAACAAACACACAACCCATACTATTGTCCACGGAATCAAATAAATGTAACTTCCCCTTTTAAACCGTATTTAGACTAAAAATATATTCATAACATTGAGTGTACGTACAAATGTTGACTAAATAACGAAACGTAATAAAAGTTTCCTTCGAATTGTAACTACCTACTTCACTGAAGTAATAAATAAACTGATCGATCGCGAGCCCGAACATGCGGTGCTCTAGAAATGGTAACTATACTATCTAGACTTCAAATGTAAATGAATCACATACAGTAATAAGCACTGGGCACCGACTTCATGGAAATAAGAAAAACTTCGTTTTGAAGTTAATATCATAAAAATCTTATTTTACTCGTAATACCAAAATACATTCAAATAGACTTGTAGAGAATTTTGTGGAAATGCTTAGCAAACAAGGCTTACCTATGGTAAGTAAATTCAGCAAGTTTTGAGATCACAACTTATCTTTTGCAGTATTCTAAATACTATGATACATTGAAAAGTTCGGATTTTTGTTTACTTAGTCAAATAGGAAAACGAGTTTATGCCAACCACCTTTTTGTTTCATACATTAAAATAGATTTATAAATCAAGTAACACAACTATCACATGTCTTCTAAAATTTGTATTCTGTCCTTTTCTTAATGAAATTTAAGTTACAGATGCAGAGTATTTAGTCCAGTCCTAGTTAGAGTTCCGAAGCTTTTTCAACTTTGAGTCTGGGGTCCGCTTTACCAGTCTAACTGCTGATTTTGGCTAAACTTTGATATTTTCCGTGAAGCGACTGCCGTTTGACCTCCACAACTCGAAAGCGATATCGAAGCATTGCAATTAGACCAATTGTTGGCCTTTTGAGGGCTCCAACAACCCGTAACGACTGCCATTTGATGTTCGTATGGCAACCGGGACCAACGGTTTAACATGCTTTCAAAAGCACGACCAGACCAGTTCAATTAATATTCATATTCATGCAAACAAATATTTGCACTGCGCGGGGATCGAACCCGCGCATCCTTGCGCAGCGGCCGCGTTCGCTACCGCTACGCCACGGAGGCTTTCAAACAAAATAAGACTAATAATATTGCCAGGATAAATGGCGATGCGAAAGTTATGGCCAAAGAAAGAGCCAGTCGTATAGTCACGTGGACACGACGTGGTGAGAAATTATCTTAAACATGATATCCGCACTCAGGTCTCGTACTAACTTTCTCATTATCGCTAGCGACGACTATGAAAACACCTACATTAACAGTAGAAGAAGTTTATTAAAGAATTTAAGCAGGGGTAGCCTCCTATAGTATTACATACCTACTATCAATCGTTTACCATTTAGGTACTACACCTCATTACTAACCTAACTAGATTCGCAAGATCAGAACAAACTGAAATCACACGATGTATTTAATAAAACGTCAGTTGCAACAAAGGTATAAATAAAACAGGCATGTTGGATAAACGAATGTCTGTGCTCGCACACACACTTGTTTTTTTACGGAACAGCTCAGAGCGGCACAATCTAGAACGATGCGGTTTTGTATTCTTTGTTAGCCTTTCATTTTCATTGTTAAAATGTAATTTATTTTCTTTTACATGAAAAATGTATTAAATTCTAATTATTCGTTGATGGTAGGGCGGGAAATGCTGGAAACAGATTCGTCTAAAATTAATCCTAGTCAACCTTTCACTCGCGTTTGGACATTTATTAAATAGGTTTCAACACAAACTTAGTTTCTAGACTACTGAAGCCTTCGCCCTCATTAAATCGATCTAGAATTGTGCAAAGTTATGTCTGGAAAGTTTAGCGAGCTGATGGTTTAGTTAGCTGCAGTCCCACACGCTACATATCCACTAGATCCGGTCCACACCCCGACTCAATGTCGAAGCTGATATCGGCTTACATTCTGATAACAAATAATTTATATATCGTTTATAGAATGAATGCATCTCATTCATATTCACTGAGATAACTGAATTATACTAAGTAGATTCAATTATATATTTACCGCGGATTCCCAGATTGTGCCGCATCAATGTTGACAGTAACTAATAATACCACTACATACTAACACTCAAAGCAAATTGCGTGAATAATGGATTAGCCTCCCCCTCATCGTTACTAAGAAATGCGCTAATGTTGTCTGTATAGTGTCGTATAACGACAAGAAAAGACTTTAGAGGGAGACAGTATTTATTAAGTATACAGAAAAGACAAGATGGAAGTATAAAAATGAATAATGTAGATGAATGATTGATGGGTGATGGTGAAGGGCGGCCCCTGGTGGACCGGCGGCAGTTACGGAGAAGCGGCCCTGGCGGACCGGCGACAGCAACAGACGAGCGGCCCTGGTGGACCGGCGACAGCAACGGACGAGCGGCCCTGGTGGACCGGCGACAGCAACGGACGAGCGGCCCTGGTGGACCGGCGGCAGCTACAGAGGAGCGGCCCTGGTGGACCGGCGGCAGCTACGGAGGAGCGGCCCCGGTGGACCGGCGGCAGCAACGGAAGAACGGCCCTGGTGGACCGGCGGCAGCAACGGAAGAACGGCCCTGGTGGACCGGCGGCAGCAACGGAAGAACGGCCCTGGTGGACCGG